>JAWPHD010008012.1:0-120606 GCA_037043455.1 Cyrtodaria siliqua | reverse complement strand
TCTTTACTATTGTGACAATAATCACTAATATTAAGTAAAGGTTACTTAGGGAAAACTATTTATGTTTTCTTTGCTTTTAAAATGTTTTAGTTAAGTGCGGTGTAAAATTTTAACAACTTTATCGTAAACTCAATATTTTTTTAATAAATCACAAAATGAATTATATTTAGTTGAACATTTTCGTTTTTCTTTAAGACATTCGTCAAATACAGCAAATCCGCACATGTGTATTCTATTTCATGTCAAGTTTCTCAAACAATATGTGAGTTTTCAATGCTCCTGCAAGAAGACAATTATAATGAGTTAAATAAAATGCTAAAAACAACCTCTTTGGAGGATCTGAAATGACAAGTACAAAAACTAATAACACAAACAGTAAACTAGTGGATAACATTTAAACAAACTGAGCTAGAAAAAAATAGAGACCATATAAGGACGTTTTAAATCTATAACGGTGGTACCATACCTGACGAAAATATTATCTAATAGGAAGATGAGTGCTTCACAAACTTCATAGCAAGTCCACATAGTATAATTGTCTAAACTGTCGTTAGTAAAAAACGCTTTAATATTATTACATGCCAAAAATGTAGTATTTTCTCTAGCGAATGTTTTTTGAATAAAAGAAATTAGCTTGTCTTTAATAAGATGATGTGGTAAGGTTGTATATAGGGTAAAGAAGTCATAAGTACTTATTGATGAAACTTGACCTTTATTGAAAATTTTATCGAGAACGTCTCCTGAATTTGTTATAGAACAAAACAAAAAAATCCCAGAGTTTTCATAAGTTTTATCACAGTATAGTTTAACGTGATCTTTAACGGCAGTAAGACAAGAAGTTAAAAGTTTGGAGATGTTTGTTGTGGTAAGACTGCGTCGCAAAATTGCCCAAAGTTACAATAATTTGTCAGATTGATAGTGTTAAAAGTTACATGTTGCCCGCTTCCATCTCGACGGAGATGGTCAACGTCTTACACTGCTTACTGTACCATATACCATTATAAGGGGGATCAATGAATTCGTAAACTATCTCAATAACGTTTATGTGCTAAAGTAGCTATCCTGCCAAATAACGGCAATTATTATATAACCTATAAATAGACGCGTTTTCATTGGCTAAAAAGTATTTTTTTAGAAAAAATATCTAGCGATATTGACCTGTTTTTTTGATATTGACCTGTTTTTTTGATATTGACCTGTTTTATATAATTGTTTTTTTGATATTGACCTGTTTTATATAATTGTAAATTGAGGGTTATATAATAAAACAGTTATGGACTTTTCAGCTGTTATACATGATGTTGATATGTACCAAAAAATCATTATTGACCTCGGCTATCGCCTCGGTCAATAATGATTTTTTTGGTGCATATCACATCATGTATAACAGCTGAAAAGTCCATAATTGTATAATATTACACTACAAAACAAAACTCTATGCAGGTGTTTAGGTCATATAATGTGTATGAATCGATTAAAAAAAATATTTGTTAACGGGTTCTTAAAACACGCGTGACTCAATATGCGTAAAATGAGTTATGAGTTGGTAACTCTTAATTCGACTCTCCAATTTTGGGGATAAACTTTTTAACAAGTTTAACAAGATAGTATGAAAGTAATCATGACCAAGAATCTTACGAAGTTCATAAATCACATCACCGTAGAAAAGAGTATGAGAGTGGACCTTTGGAAACGGCCGAACACGACATTGAGACTGTTCATGGGACGGTAGTGATATATGCTTGCTACCGCTCAAGCCCTCTAGCCCCGGGTTGAGCAGAACTCAATATTCATAAAATCAATAGTACAAGTATATCACAAGTAACAGCCAAAAGACTAAATTAAAAAGCAGACAACATATCCTATGAGTGGTTAAACAATACCCAGAGCCTTTTATCGGCCGGAGTAGTGGAACCACCGAATCAAAAATTAAGTAAGAAAACAAAAGAAATTGAAAATGTACCACCGATAACTAAATATAAGTATCGGGCTCAGCGATCTCCAAAGAAAAAGTCAGGTTGTGATAGTCGTTGTCGCAGAAGAGTCCTTAAATTACTTTTATATTTGGAAAGAAGATCAGGGTTATGATATTAAAATTTTGCAAAGGTTTTACGAAGTTTATGATAACGATAACCCTGATTGAGTAGCATTTTAGTTATACAAAGATTACGAATAGTAAAGTCCTCAACTCGAGTACAAGCTCTTAAAAAACGAATAAGTTGAGACACATACACCCCATAAGAAGTTGCTCCATAAAACATGCGACAAGTTTACTTCCATTTACCTTGCAATATGCCAAGCATTCTTGGAACAAGAATGATGTCACAATGCAAACCATACCCTCTTGAAAACCACCTTGCAGTGCAGTTTATAGGTTTATTTATTTCATTTTTTATACGTTTTAATAACACACGTTCATAAAGCTTCAGGATGGATGAAGATAAATAAATGTAATAGCGCGATAACTACGGGGATTAGCTATGCGTTTTTCACCCCTTATAAAGAGTAACGACTTGACCCATTTTCATATCTTAGGGAACATGCACATCCTTATACACAAAGTTAAACAACTTTGTTAATACATTTCGTAAGAAATCACAACCATGCATTATATTTTCATAATAAACACAATCCCAGCCACAGATTTTCCTGATTTTAACACGCTTACTGAATTACCCACCTCTCTGTATTGTATTTCATCATTATTATTAATGGCATATAGGATTCCTTTAAGTGGGTAACTTCAGACAGAATTCGGTCACGAAATGACTTGTCATACTTGAGATATTCAGTATTGGAGTACATAATAAGCACCCCATGCAAGGACTATTTCCTTAGGGTCGCGTATGGTGAGACCATCAAATAGTTGACATTAATATACATTTGGTAGAAAATGAGGAGATAAACACACGTTGTATCACACGTATACTTTAACTTTAAACATAATTCATTCCTTTATTTTTATATACAAACAAGAGGATTGCCAGTGAGCCACAAGTTATTCCAGCATTAATGAAGGCTCTTCCCGTTAGTAATTAACAACTAGAACCAAAATATTCCTACTATGTCCCCAGTTTTGCTTTGAGCACGGACAATAACGAAAATATTCGTACCTTGTCCAAACTCCTAAATAAAGGTTTTGGTTGACTATGTTCTGTGAAAGCTACATTTCCTGTTCTTCTGTTAAACCTATTATTTTAGTAAAGAGTGTATGGAAGTGATCATGACCAAGGATACTACGATGTTTGTAAATTACATGACACGAATCAGAATAAGTAATAGCCTAATTGAATTGATAAAATCATTATATATGATTAACGTACCAGTATAAAGACATTACTGAAGGCAACCTGCATGAATGAATGAAGTTTTTATTTTTAAAGCGTAGCCCAATTATAGTATCAAAACGAATCTGCCTAGGTTTTACATATATATATATATATACACACATTATAATAATTTGATTAATAATTAAAACACAAGATATTAATATATAACAAGACTATTCGAAGGCAACTATTAACAAGTTGGGGGTGGGGAAGGGGTGGGGGTGGAAGTGGGGTAGTGGTTGTTGGAGGGCGGAGGGGTATGATATATTAGGCTGTGAGAATTGAGAGGGGAAAGGGAAAGGGTTTTTTGAAGAGTGAAAGAAAGAAACAGACATCAATCATACGTGGTTTATTGTTTCGTAGATGACAGAATAAAATAAGTTTCTGTCGCCTCTCCAACCATTGAAATTCAATTTATAAAGCAACGTTTAAGAGGTAATTCATATATGCGCAATATTCCATTACTTTCATGGGACTCACAGCAATGTTGAGGTGTGTTTTACGCATTCATTTACATCTCATTTCTACCTCATTTTACACACCATGGGTCTAATCTCCACGGGTTGTATTTTTGTCTAAATTTTGATAGCAAACATCATGAACATGAAATTAAAACAAGTTCAATCTGGTAAATATTTGTTAAAAGTTAATAACATGCAGATATAGGATCAATGAAAAATTTAAGCATAAATACATGTTGCAAAATCTTTTTTTTCTATATGCCACGAACAAAAACATTACAATGGGACCCTATGGAAAATTAATTGTGGTGTGTCGACACGTTAAAAAAGAGCTGCAGAATGGGTATCTTTTATTCGTTATTCTTAAGGCGTTGCGCTTTAGAGCTGCAGAATGGCATTTTCATCCGTCATCTCTAAGATATTGCGCTTTAGAGCTGCAGAACGGGTATCTTTCATCCTTTAATGCTAAGGCATTGCGCTTTAGAGCTGCAGAACAGGTATCTTTTATCATTCATATCTAATGCCTTGCAATTTAGAGCTTCAGAATGGAAATTTCCATCATTCATCTCTAAGCCCTTGCGCTTTAGAGCTGCAGAACTGGTATCTTACATCCTTAACCTCTAAGCATTGTGTGTGTATCTGTGAACGTTTCAGACATGTTAGGACACAGTTAACACGGTTTTTCAGTAATCCCGTCTGTGTATGTATAGTTACTTCAAGTTATCTTCATCTTGCAGGAATTAGCTGAAATTTTACTTGATACCATGTTTAACTAAAAATTAACTATATTTTCAAAACAAATACAGGTATAAGCATAATTTTAGACTACTTTGAAAAAATGTCAAAAATAAAGCGAGAGACTGATATTTTCCCTGGAAAATCAAAATTTTGACGGGTAACCCTTAGTTTGAGTTTATTATTTTCAGAATTTTTCTCAATAATCATTTCCAAAAGATCATTTTTATGCTATATTCAGATGTAGAGATTTTTAATGTATATTTGAAAGTTTTAGACATATCTGAGCACAAATGACCAGGAAAATTGCAAAATCCTTATCACAACTGTAGGTTTCGACCAATACCCTGGGTCACTAAAACTTGAATAATTTGAAAAGCAATAAACCTGGAATCAAAATGTTAGCACTTTTCATCATGTAATTGATTTGTATACATTTTCAATTATTACTGAGGTGATCATTAAAAAAAAAATCACCTTAAGGACTCACATCACTATTATTTCCCTTGAATACTCGTATAAATACATGTTGCAAAATCTTTTTTATCTCTATGCCACGAACAAAAACATTACAATGGGACCCTATGGAAAATTAATTGTGGTGTTAGACGTTAAGAAAGAGCTGCAGAATGGGTATCTTTTATTCGTTATTCTTAAGGCATTGCGCTTTAGAGCTGCAGAATGGCATTTTCACGTGAGACGTTCACTCTGGTTTTGAAAAATGAAAAAAAAAAGAACATCATTTAAATTGCAAAGTAATGTCTATAATAAAGTAAATTTACCCCATTCATTAACATTTATAAAAGAGTATATTGTGCCATGAATTGTGTTTAGTTTTTCTTAAATAAAAGGTGTAGAATAATCATATTGGGTCTAGAGTTATTTTCTCTATACAGGAAATGAATTATGTGCTTATAACGCCTCTATCGAATTTTACTTTCACTTCAAGTATATAAAAGACACATATTCTTGATTTTAAAATCAGTTTTGGTAACACATAAAGAAAGATCGCCTTGTGCCCTTCTTAGCGAATTCACCTTGTTTAAGTTATTGGTTCCCCAAGTCGACAGTACAGCTTAGCCACTATACATTCCTATACAGTTGTTGATAATGTTTGTGTCGCCTGCGTAGCATGGCAGAAACTTAGGGATCAATTTGTTCGTCGTCTGTAGTCGTCGTCGTCCGTCCGTCACACTTTAACCTGCAACCAAACCTATAACCTGTAGCCCATAACTACTTGAAAAGTATTTGACCTGTGTTCTTGAAACTTCACACACATCTTCATCTTAACCCAAGAAACTCTACAACTTTGCCAATTATCACAACTTTGCCAATTTTCAAAATTGTTTAGTTTTTTTAAATGTTTCATGTATCGACGGTCATCACCGTTTAAAGACATTGTTCTCATAATCATAGTTTGATACAAATGGCGAGTTAAAAGATGGATTTAAAGAAAAAAAAACATGCTTTTTTTTAAAAAAATCGTTACATAAAAACACTAAACCTCCGGGTGCGTGGTATTTTTGATCCGGATAACTTCATTCATAAAGCATTGAGCATTTATGACCCTGCACCCATTTTCTTATTTAAAAAAGTTCTTTAGCTCTCAATAAAAAAATATATTAACAGCGGCCATGTTGCGTGACCAAAATTTACAAAGTTGTAAGATAAAAACTTCTGCATTATCATTGTGAAATTTGAGTTGTGTGACAAACACCTGTCAAATTATGTACAATGGACATCACTAGCGGATCCAGGGCGGGGCGCACCCGGCGCGCGCCCCCCTAAAAATTCCGGATCATACATGTATGTCCATGTTACTATAGATAAAATATCAAACAATTTCGTTGCACGCCCTCAGTATAAAATTTTTTCTCGCTCGCTTCGCTCGCTCGACGTATAATGGCTAACGAGTCGTTTAATTAACACATTAAACTGTTAAATCATTTAATTTGAAAACGCACTTTTTTATTCATACATGTATGTCCATGTTACTGTAGATACAATATTAAACAATTTCGATGCACGCCCTCAGTATAAAAAATTTTCTCGCTCGCTCGACGCATAATGGCTAATGAGTGCTTTAATTAACACACTGCTAAATCTTTTTATTTGAAAACAGACTTTTTTTATTCATACATATATGTCCATATTATTGTACATAAAATATCAAACAATTTGGTTGCACGCCCTCAGTATAAAAAATTGTCTTGCTCGCTTCGCTCGCTTGACGCATAATGGCTAATGAGTGCTTTAATTAACACATTGTTAAATCCTTTTATTTGAAAACGGACTTTTTTAATTATACATGTATGTCCATGTTACTGTAGCTCGACGCATAATGGCTAATGAGTGGTTTAATTAACACATTGTTAAATCATTTTATTTGAAAACGGCCTTTTTTTTTATTCATATATGTTACTGTAGATAAAATATCAAACAATTTCCCTCACTGGCTCAGTATAAATTTTTTTATCGCTCGCAATATGGAAGAATCTTCCTCAAATCGAAATCGACTGAAAAAAACAGTAATTTCACGAAATGTAACTCTTGGTGATAGATTAGTACATATTTACCTCCCGCAGATATCGATAAAGCCGCCTCGGGCGTTATGTAATTGAGCGTGTCGGCAGTCACACTTGCACACTTTATGGGGGCCATAAAACATTGAGAATCATTATGTATCTACAGTGACCATATGGAATGAAACTATAAATGCACTTTAGTAAATTTAAGCAAAACACATTTTTAAAAAATCAGTTTAATATTTACATGAAATACTTTATTATAAACAAGCTTTTAATGAGCTATAACTGAGAATAGTTTTTTTTAAGTGTATTTTTACGGAAATGGATTTATAATAGTGAGAACTTCTATAAAAAGTTGTTTAAAAGTTAAAAATACCATCATTTTTGATATAGCAAAAGTTTCGTTCTGACTCCTGTTTTGCCTAAAATGGAAATACCATCATTGGACAGAGAAATACATGTGTAATGGGTTTTTGCATGAATTAAACATTTATGCATACCACTCTTCATGTTATATATTTCTCCGCGTCGTCTGCTTAATGTGATTATCGCAAACAACAACAACAACAACAACAATTAATAATTAAAAAAAAATTGCTATCTTTGCTTGTAAAACAGACCATCTATAACTAGTGTCATTAACAAAAAAACTATATCAAAATAAAGATTAGTGTTTCACCTATTTAGAACCGTTTGCACCTAAGGCTTCAGTTTCGTCATTATGCGATATATTTACAATTAAAAAACACATGTTCGACATATTTTAAGAATTTTATATAGAACATATAAGGACAATAGATGGTGTATTTAAACTCGAAAACAGACCAAGATCCTTTTAACATAAAAATATGAAACTTATATCAAAATAAAGAGTATAAATTGTATTTTAAGAATCCGTTTGCACCTAAGCGATCATATTTATAGAATTTCTAATATTAAACAATAATAAAATTTCCCCCTATACGCTCCATGTAAAAATCTGGCGACTCATCGATAACCCGTTTGAGGGAAATTCTTCCATATTACGACGCATAATGGCTAATGAGTGGTTTAATTAACATTGTTAATTCCTTTTATTTGAAAACGGACTTTTTTACCCTATCAATGCACTACCGCAACCGTTTATTGTGGCTAGAGACGGACCCGAAAATTGACCAAAATTGTACGCCCCCCCCCCCCCCCCCCCCCCCCCACCTTAGCTGAAATCCTGGATCCGCCCTTGGACATAGAGAAGATTGTTTTACGACTTTTTTCAACTTTGTACATTTGTACACCTTTCAAAGTCTACGCCATAAATACAGAGAGGTTGATTCGTATGGACTAACGAAAACAAATGTATGAAAGGAGAAATTTGAAAATCTTCAAACACGTTAAATACAAAAACGATTGCAGTCTCGGTTTGATTGATTGATTGTTCCTGAACGGTAGTGAAAAGTACATGCTACCGTTCACGCCCTCTATCCCCGGGTTGAGCAAAACTCAATAACTCAATATTAATCATGTCAACAGTACAGATATTTAAGCCATCCCGAAAATGGTATGCATATGGCGGTGAACATAGACCTCCAATGCGGTATTTTCGTTTGCTCCCCAAGTTTTACTGTAGAGGGCGCCTTTGCGCAGGAGGTGAAATCCCGCTTTATATATGTTGTGTCTAAATGACAATAGCAAATTAGAATTAAATGCATTCACATTTGGAAAAGATATGCATTTTTTTACTTGATTACCCCTAGGTAGCCCAAGGGGATACAGCCAAATACGAAAGATGATTGTGTAACTGCTCATCCTTAACTAAGAAACACGCCACACATGAACTTGAAATCTCTTAGAGGATAGAGTATAGTGGGAGCTAGCATCACACGACGGACACAATTGATGTCTATGATCTGCGGTGGCTCTAAATGTTCTATTTTGTGTGTTGATGAGTAGTTAAAAAAATTTTTTGTATTCAGTTCCATTTACTTATTTAGTCACCACTCAATACGTTGTACCACCACATTTCCCTCTCTGGTGCGGCTCTAAATAACCTATAATGTGTTGATGAGCCGTTAAACAATATTCAATTCAGTTGACTTATATAGTCCTTATTTCACTACTCAATAAGTTATAATACCACCTCCCACTTTCTCTGGGGCGGCTCTAATTAACCTATAAGGTGTTAGTGAGCCATGAACAATATTCAATTCAATTTTCCCCCATTTCAACTTTCTCTGGGATGGCTCTAAATAAACAATATTTTGTTTATGAGCCGTTAAACAAGATTAAATTCAATTACATTTTCTCATTTAGTCATTATTTGACCACTCGCTAAGCTTTGTTATTTTACCTCACATAAAACGCCCATGCTAAATACCCATAGACAACAATGTGTAATTTCTTACTATCTTTCGCGAGGGTGATAGTACAGGGTGAAAATAAATCGCAGGGTGTATTAAAAAAAGTGTCACATGCGCAGCTTTGATGCGTGCTGTTTCGGTGAAGTCATCGGACAGTTTTGGTGAAATTGCTCTTGTTATCTCACCATAACTTTAAAAGTACGTAACTGATTTCAATAAACTACCATTCATTTTCTTAGTTATGTTATTACCAATCCACCGATATAACTTTCATAGCAACTAAAAAAAAAAAAATGGTTTCGGTTTCACTCATACAAGCAGTGGAGCAGTCTATCAGGCAAAGTGAAATCTGTACTGAAAACGTACTGAAAATAAATCTTAATTTTGCCCGAGGGGTTTTCGATATAATAAAATAAATATCACATTCATGAGAGTGTGATAGTAAGAATGTTTACCCTTCGGATATTGATTATAACCCTCGGCTTCGCCCGGGCGATAATCATATCCTCAAGATGAACATTTTTACTACCACCCTCTGATGAATGTGATATTTATATAATACCACCTTCCTGTCTCTCTGGGGCGGCTCTAAATAACCTATAATGTGTTCATGAGCCATTAAACAAGATTATATTCCATTCGATTTACTCATTCAGTCATTATTTCTCCATCCAGTACGTTATAATACCACCTTACACTCAAGCACATAACGTTGAGACGCTCCCTGCCCCAATGGCTTTGCAGACACCATGGCCTCTTACGCCTATGCCATTATATCCGCGGACACCATGGCCGGACACCGTGGCCTCCTACACACTCTTTTTTCCGGATTTTTTACATATCCTTTTACTATTGCGCGCGTAACTTTCCTCAGCGATCGGGTCAGTTAAACATTATTCTTTGTTTCTGCAACATTGGCTTACCTAAATTAGTCTCATTTATTTGGCGTCAGGGGTGCTTTTTTAACATATGGACGTTCCATTACGTGGTCCCGCCTTACTTCCATTAATTGATGGGAAAGCTTATATTAGCACGATTTTATAACTGATATTTCGACAATAAAACATGTTTAAACACATTGTTTACTGAACAAATGCGATAACCTGTTTAAAATTACGTCTTAAATGTTTTAATTTTATCATAATTATGCAGACTTTTTAAGCCTTAATTAAGGTTTTATTTCATACCCCAGACAATCCCGTTTTCGCTTCTTTGAGAAGGGGTTGGATGGGGTATGAAAGTTAATACTCGGACCACGTAATGCATAGCATGTACCCCTTGATGCACTTTACCTAAAGGTTCCCTACCGACTAGTAAATTCTTCATAAACCGTCGAAATATCTCTTCTTCGCTCTATTCTTTCCCTTACCTGTACTATATATTGTACATATAAACTAAACAAATAACAAACTCGTACTCACTTGTTACGTGTTCTTTACAATTCATCCGTGATAACAGTATCTACCACTCTTCTAGTTTTGAAGGATTGTCAATGTTAAACGGGTAACCGCTCTCAAATAAAACTTCTGTCTTACGTCACAAAATACTAGGTTTCAGTGATGTTCACAACAAGGCTTTTAGTGAGGCTCACAGTGGGGAGTTTCCATTGATATTATTATATCCGCACTGTTCAAAGAAAAAGCGGATATACTGCGGTCGTCCGTCAGTCAGTCATCTGTTTTGCTCGTCGCCAAAATGAACATTAAACCCATGATTTTCGATATTATTGAATTATTTTTTTACATGTTATAAGTATATATATAGGCCTATAACACAGAAACGGTGTTGCGGTTTGATGTTCCTCCTCGTGGGCGGGGACTTACGCTATATGTGGTCAGTATGCTTTGTTTTATATTGTATACTAGTAACCTAAATTCCTCCTACATGGGATGTTCCACATCTAAGGTCTAACGCCTGGGTCCAGAGATCAAGATTAAACGGGTTATTTTCATCAAAATAAACATTATAGCTAGTGTTCAAAATTGTAATGTCGTTTTTTTACATTCTTATGGTTTATTTTAACGTGAACTTCAACGCGATTTTGACCCATAGTCTTTAAATAGCTGCTAAGACCGTAATTAAAATAATGATTGTTTGCCCGAACACGACCGGCCCACTTTTTTCAATAAAGATATATGAACAACGGCTTCTCACTTTTCAACCTGGTCAAACTTGAATAGCCCTTTTGCCAGTGAAAAACACAAACACCAATGTTTCCTCTTCATCTTTATTAAGTTCATTAATATTTGTTTAAGATAGGAATTTTACAGAACATCTAGAACCTAACAAAGAACTCAAGACCCCATTAAGAAACATACTCGTATAGCACCTAATAAAGTACTAAATGCCCGAGTAAAGAACATCTAGCACCTAATAAAGAACTCAATGCCTAAGTAAGGAACATGTAGCACCTAATAAAGAACTCAGTGCCCAAGTAAGGAACATCAAGCACCTAATAAATAACCCAATGCCCAAGTAAGGATCATTTAGCTGATAACAAAAAGGTCAATGCCCAAGTAAGGAACATCTAGCACCTAATAAAGTACTAAATGCCCAAGTAAGGAACATGTAGCCCCTAATAAAGAACTCAATACCCAAGTAAGGAACATCTAGCACCTACTAAATAACCCAATGCCCAAGTAAGGAACATCTAGCACATAACGAAGAACTCAATACCCAAGTAAGGAACATCTAGCACCTACTAAATAACCCAATGCCCAAGTAAGGAACATCTAGCTCATAATAAAGAACTCAGTGCCCAAGTAAGCAACATCTAGCACATAACGAAGAACACAATACCCAAGTAAGGAACGTCTAGCACCTAATAAATAACCCAATGCCCTGTTAAGGAACATCTAGCTTCTAATAAAGAACTCAGTGCCCACGTAAGGAACATCTAGCACCTAACGAAGAACACAATACCCAAGTAAGGAACATCTAGCACCTAATAAATAACCCAATGTCCAGTTAAGGAACATGTAGCACCTAATAAAGAACTCAATACTAAATGCCCAAGTAAGGAACATGTAGCATCTAATAAAGAACTCAATGCCCAAGTAAGGAACATGTAGCACCTAATAAAGAACTCAATGCCCAGTTAGGAACATGTAGCACCTAATAAAGAACCCAATGCCCAAGTAAGGAACGTCTAGCTCATAATAAAGAACTCAGTGCCGAAGTAAAGAACATCTAGCACCTAACGAAGAACACAATACCCAGGTAAGGAACATCTAGCACCTAATAAATAACCCAATGCCCAGTTAAGGAACATCTAGCACCTAATAAATAACCCAATGCCCAGTTAAGGAACATCTAGCACCTAACAAAGAACGCTATGCCCAACAACAGAACATCTAACTCACATCAAAGTACTCAGTGCTCATCTAGCTCATAACAATGCACACATAAGGTATGTCTAGCACCTAACAAAGAACTCATTGCCTTAGTAAGAAACATCTGGCACCTAATAAAGACCTCAATGACCGAGTATAGAACATCTATCACCTAGCAAATAACTCAAGGCCCAATTAAGGAACACCTTGAATCTAAAAAGGAACTCAATGCCCAAGAAAGGAAAATCTAGAATACAATGCCCAAGTACAGAACATATAGCATCTAACAAGGTTGACTCGTTGACCAAGTAGAAAAATCAATCAAATATTATATAAATATCACAGTGCCAGCGGATATTATCAAACCAAGAATGTAATGTCGACCGAGGCGATATTTATTTTAATATACTGAACAAATACTCCTATGGGATTTTCTACAGGTTTTAATAAGCTTTTTCCGAGAGCGAAGAAAAAATTGTTATGTTGTTGAAAAAATCTATTTTTAGAACTGAGCTTTTCAAAAAGCTAGCAGGATGATATGTTGCACTATCACCCGCTATGACGCGTTGAGAGTGATAGCGCAAAATATCAACCCCGCATGGTATGGGGATTTTACATGGAGTGTGTATAGTGAGATATAATAATAATAAATAACACACAAGAAGTTCTAATTCCCTGCCTCAGTTTAGTCTCATCTCTGGGGTATAACCGTCGCTTCCGGTAAGAGAAAAAACATTGATAGGTGCATTACCGTAAACTGTATTCAGTATTTTAATTAACTCTTTTCTGATGTCAGCTAGCCCTATGAGATACTCACTTCCCCACCCCACCACCACACTCCCCACATTTAAACCCTATGTGATACTCCCTCCCCCACACCACCCTGCACTCCCCACAATCTAACTGTTTTAGACCTCGATTTGGTTACTGATATAGATCATCTAAAATTCAGTAACAAAAATATCTAGCCCGTAATAGCATTTGAATATGTCGACTGTTGCCGTTATTAAGTATCTGCTGCTTCAATGTCAGCGAACTGTAACTCTGCCCTCTTAGTTCTTCTTATCTTAAGTAAGTGTACTGACCCAGACATTTGCGAGAGTCTCTTTGTATTTTATAGGACACTAGCTCAACTTCTATATCGCATACTTTTCTTTCAAATCCTGATTTGTACGGAACGCCAAATTCAATTCAATTAAAGAGAGGGTCAATTCAATTGAAGAGAGGTTCAATCAAATGACGAGAAGTTCAATTCAATTGAAGAGAGCTCTAATTCAATTGAAGAGAGGTATAAATCAGCATAATTGAATCAGCTACCGGGTTCAGAAGAACGTGCGCTTCCAATAAATGGTTTCGGAACGCGTTAATCTGGTGCCCTTCTCCTAATGCGCTCGTTACTCTCTCTTCGTGGGCCAGTAGCATTTTGAATGATGGATTGTGGGTCAAAGTATAGCGGGACATGTTATGATTGTAATGTAAGTACGTAGTTCTATCTGCAGTTATTTTCAAAAGTGTACTATAATAACTGTGACTGAGGTGAGGGATCGATGCGCTAAGGTATAATTTATCTGGTTCACATACTTTTTGAGTAAAGAATGCTTTAAATAAGATATTTGCACCAATTTCGCGCGGTCATGCTTTATGATCATCGTCGATGGAAACTAAAATAGGCGTCTCTTTATCTCATTATTATAACGTGGTTTTATAAACAGCATATATTTAAAACCGATCTGATGTCTATGGGCCTATAAGAAGTAACGTCAGTTTTATGAGTTTTTGTACCCCACCCACCTTGTTTTTAAATGAACCACGTTTGATATAAACAGGGAATGTAGACTGTAAATGGTTGTAGGAACGTTTCAGTTATTGGAGGGGGAGTGGAGTGCGGGTGAGGGGGAGGGATTTTGGAGAAAACAAATTGGCAAGCAAAAGAAAGAAGAGAAAAATGTAAGTTTGTTTGAATTATTGGGGTGTGGGGGTAGGGGTGGGGGGTGGTGGTGGGGTGAGGAGACAGAATTCTTCAAGTTCTTGACCAATTTTTTACAAGCAAAAACAACAGCAATGTTATTCATGCTCAATGACATCAATGCATACAACATTATATAAGAAAAAAGTGCTTTTTGAACGCTAACCATTTTTTTCCCTAATTATTGGGGTGGGGGCGGTGGTCGAGGCAAAGCAAAGCATACTCTGTCCCCCACCTCCCACCCCCAACCCGGCTACGCCTATTGTGTAGTGGGCGATAAGTGTATCTGTGTCTATTCATAACTTTTACAAGACATGACGTCATCAAAATAATTTGACCTATCAGTGATCAATAAAATATAATACCTCGACTTTCTGGTAGGGCGTAAACTCGGTGTTTATCGTTGATAAAATAGGATAGCCCTAAGCCAGGGGCCTGTCAAAATCTAGTTGGGACTTGTCCCTTTTTGCCATATTTTACTATGTAATTAAGTCAGGGCCTGTCAATATTAATTCAGGGCCTACCTGTCAAAAATATGTTCCGTGTGCACTTCCCTTAATAAAAGTAATTTGTAGTGATAATTATATTAAAAGCTTTACTTTTTGTGTATAGATATGAATCATCTTTTGGTGATTTCAAAAACCAATATGTATATATTCAATTTAAATTATGGTCAATTTTACTGTGTCATGGCGGATATCTTTCATCACAGAATAACATTTTTAAATAAATGCTATTGCTTTCTGTTCGTGATACAGCGTTTAATGTGGTATATTCAACGTAACGTTATGCCTCTGTATATGTACAGTAGTAGGTGGGTGTTGTTTCTTCACTAAGCCACAGTAAGTGTATGTTATTCAGAGTGACAAGTTGTTTTAGGAAACTATGTTGTCGATTATTGTCGTCATGTTGGTATAACAGTTGGTGAAAAAAACTGTGTCTCAACCGGGATTGGAACCCAATGTCTCTCAGTGCTTTTTTTCCCTTAAAATTATGAACATTCCCTATGAAAAAAGTTGTGATAACCGTCTACTTTCTGAACAAAGTGTTAAAATATTAACAACGATATTAAACTCAAAACTAAAAGGCTACTCAGTCAGAGCTACCGTTACCATAAACTTCGTAAAACCTTTGCAAACTTTTATTATCGTAACCCTGATCTTCTTTCCCAATATAAAAGTAATTGAAGAACTCGTCTGCGAAAAGGACTATCACAAACTGACTTCTATGGTGACGTGATATACAAACTTCGTAAGATCATTGCTCATGATCACTTTCATACTATCTTTGTTAAACTTGCTAAAAGGTTTATCAAAAGAGGTTATGGCCCTATCATTTTGCAACGCACTGCATGCTTGATGGTGGACCCATTTACAGTTCGCCACTATGCTTTCCTCTTTAATTGTGCGATGACCGGACAGGCTGTGGACCCTATGATGACGTCTACCTAAAGCCCAAAAGGACGGTGACGTTTGATGTTTGTCTGCAATCTTGTCTTTTCGTGCTCTCAGTGGTTTGTTCTTTTGTTGCTCTGGCTTCTGCCAAGTCATTGAGTACTTCTTTGTGGCTTTCTAGGCTATTGTTTCTTTTGTATTTATATATACACGAACATCTTTGTGTTTTACTTTGTGCCTATTAATGCTGCCTTGTTGGTTAGAGAATAGTCCATGGCGTGGATGTTTTTATTTACACTGTCCCGT
This sequence comes from Cyrtodaria siliqua, assembly GCA_037043455.1. NCBI lineage: Eukaryota > Metazoa > Mollusca > Bivalvia > Adapedonta > Hiatellidae > Cyrtodaria > Cyrtodaria siliqua. The sequence goes on along the minus strand of JAWPHD010008012.1, from coordinate 104,219 downwards.
TTTATTGGGATGACAGTAGGGTAAGTGAGAGGTCTTGTGCACCCTAGAACCTGATTTAAACCCCAGCGGCCTTTTTTGCCACTGACCGTTAGAAGGCGCAGCCCTATTGTCAACTCTTTTGTGTTTGTGATATCTTATTTGGCCTTTATTCATCTTTAAAATGTTCTTTGTTTCTGTGTGTGATTGTGGTTGACTGTCGTCCTTGAATGCTACTTTTCCTGTTTGATTTTAAAATCTATATTTACTGAGCTATCGAGGACATATGGTTAGGATTCATTTATTCACCATGTAGCTGTATCCACTTTCATTGGCTGTCGAGGTTTTATTGAGGTAGTTATTGCAGTCTAGTTACAGTTATATTATGCCATAGCAATGCATATGACATACTAGTACCTGTCAAAATAATACAATACTGTAGACCTACTATGTATGAAGGTAATCATGTCTCCATTGATGTATTGTCACTGTAGAAGCAGGTGTTTGTTAAGTCACAAAAACATTACTCCAAGTGCACATTAAAGATCCCACTGAACTTCTGTGTTAATCAGTGATACAAAAAAAGTCGCAAACCCTTCTTCGGAAATGATAATTAAAGATGATTGTGTTCGATATCAGCTGAAAGAGTTTAACCAGTTGTGAACTTCACAGGAATGTTGCTCTTGATATCTAGTTGATCCTAGGAAAATATTAGGTCGGCCGGAAATTAAGGATGGCCGCCACGGCTAAAAATAGATCTTTAAAAATCAAAAAATATGTAGCGTCTACTTCTTGAAACTATAAGTGATACTGATATGGGACTCTTTCTAAAATGATCAGCATGACATGATGTTGGTCCCTGTTGAAAATTATTTTGACTCAACATTAAACATGGGTGCCGTGGTCATCTTTGTTTACATGTAGTTATATAGTAAACAGTTGTAACGACTACTCCTCTGAAAGTACTTTACATATGTTCATGGAACTTTACAGGACTGCTGATCTAGCTAACAAAAACCAATCAGGAGAGTTTTAATTTGTTTTTGATTTAAAGCCACATCAAAAATCTACTTTTCCTTTCTGGGGTTCCCAGGGTAGAATTATATGTTTTCTGATGTAATTTTTAACGAGGAACCCAAATCTGTTATCGTTTATTCCCTATGACTTTTTTATTTAGATGCACTTCAATGTTATTTTTTCCCCTTTGAGGTAGCCCAATATGAAGCATATTTTTTCTGAGGTATTATTGACGCTGAATCTAAATGTATTATAGCGTGTTAATTGCTATTGCATACCAGCATAACATCACATTAATTCGGCTCACTTTTCTTGATAAAAATAAGTATAAAGGTCGAACAGGAAATGCAGCTTTCACAGATAAAACAGAAACCCTTAGATTAAAATGTCATTTTGTGAAACAATAAAAGTTGATAAGCTGGATAATTGCAGCATTTATACAGCAAGTCAAAATAACCTATATGTTGACAAACATTACACAACAACCAAATTTCAGATCAATTTCAAGTATTTTTTTTAATATATTTATCTAAATCAAAAAGAATTTCTCTGTTTAAATGGACACTATAACTCTGAGTTTATAACGCAAAATATATACATATAATTATGTTAACGACATTACACAACTACAATACTGAATATTCAATAAAAATAGGAATTGTAATGTCTGTTCTGTCATTCGATATTTGTTTGAATCCCACTGGGAGCTCGACTTGTAAGTGAGGAAGTTTCTATTCTTACAGATAGCTGAAGGCTTACAGTACTGGTTCTACCCAGGAAAAGTGGGTGGTCTGCTTCCACTACAAAAAAATCGACCGTCATATATAACCTGACATGTGTTGAAAATGACGTAAACATCATACAAAAACATTCAATAATTGCATTTTGCTTCATCTGTTAAAGGAAAAATATGAATGCTAACCTACAGAATGCTGACAACAGTGTTTGACCGCGTTAATATTACTATAAACCCTCGATTTTGTCAAGATGAAGATTGCTTGAAACATATGTGATGGACATGTCACTTTAGGCGAGAAACCATGTTGCCATGTTGCCCGCAACTCGTGATAATTATTTCACCTTTTTTCAATTTTTTCAGAGTCCTTTTAAATAAACCTTGTTTGAAAATAATGCATAAACCCCTTTAAATTATTATTATTATTTGCAAATGGATCACTAGAGGCTTTCAGATTTGGAAGATAAATGGAAAAAATAGTGGGAGGCAATAAAATTAATTGCTAGTAAATCGATTAATACTATACATAGTCTGCATTTATTGCCGAAGTGTTGCTAATTACGTTACAGAATTCATACATATGTGTACACCTACATTTCTTACTGTGCAGCAGTTTTTCCACACACATGTCAAATTGATACATAATTAGCCTCATTTACATGCAAGATGCATCAGTAAATCAAACATGAGTTTATGAGTTTTGTCCCATTACTATATTTGGTCCCATCAATTGCTGTACATGTTCTTTATCTTTATAATTAATTGAGAGTAATAAATTATTTATTTAATGTTTAATATGTTGATGAAGCAACCACTGTTGTCCTACCAGTTTCTGAGAAAGATGAATGTCATCATTATCATATTCAGTACATGCACATCAGGCATAATATGTATCGTTTCCATGGCAATTAACAGTATAAAACACTTTCTACAGGTTATCTTATTATGTGTTTGTTTGTTGAGTATTGAACTGAAAGCTTTTTAACGGCTCATCAACACGATATAGGTTATTTGGGGCAGCCCCAGAGAAGGGTGAAGGATACAAAGGAACATGGTAATCTACTCTACTGTTACTAATGTATAGATTCCTCTGGTTCTTTAACCCTTAACTCGCTACATATATATAATGGACTGTAATACAATTAATTTAATTAAGACCATACCATTTATGCGACAAAGGGGTGCTTCGAGGAAAATTACTTATAAGCATCCTGGCATTGTGAACCCTGATCAGCCTGTGCGAGATGCCTGCGAGTTACTCGCAGGAGGCATCGAGTTACTCTGTGTTTACAATGAACGCAAAGACTATTATAGTCGTGCTTAGCGGGTTAATGTGCAAGGAGGCCATACTCCGATGCACGGTACCGCCCGGTTTACGTCTCCATCCGACCGTCCACTGAATGTCTCTTGCCCAACAACACACCGACAAAACTCAGTGGCGCTGGTCAGTTCCTCCGGAGCTAAGAGAAACGGTGTTAAGAGAAAATGTCTTGCCCATAAACTAGCTGATTCAACTCAGTAGCACCAGTGATACTTGAACCTCTGTCCTCCAGTTTAAAGTCCGCCATGCTGTCAACTGGATCATATATAATCAGAGTGGTTCAAGCTAACGTCCCAAACTATTTCATATATTAATTATGATTATCGATAACATTAATTTTTGAGCATCAAAACATCATTTGATATACCAACAACATTCAGAATTGGATGTATAAGTAGTTCATCTAGGTTGCACCAAAATGTTATTCTCGTTGAACCACACAATTCAAGTTATTGTTGTATTCATCTTTTCTACCATAATAATGTATTATAAATTAATATTTCATTATCAGTCATTGTTTACAGATGCTTTCCTTTTATGTCTCGTTATTTCATTCATTTTGTTGTAAAAAGGATTGGTTGGGAATTCATTCTTAGCATGTTTATCATGTTCCAATTATCTAATCTGTTTACTTTTCTCCATATCAGAGTGAAACATGGTTGACCGAGTTCAATTCAACATGTCCCGAAAATTGTGATGGCCACAGTGTCATGCTTAGCGTGAAGGAATTACATACATATATATGTTGATAGACTTTTTAATCTTGAAATGATATCAAGGTAGAGTTGCTCTTCAACTTTAAGTTAATAGCCTTTATATAGGATAGTACGTTATGCCTTTGATATAAACGGAGAGTTTAATTACATGAGAAATGGTCCCACTACATATATATGTCACGACATTCCTTAATATCAGCTAACCCATCCTGCATCTCGTTACCAAATTTCTAATTAGTAGTAATATGAAACAAATCGATCGTGTCTAAAAGTCTGACCTAGCTATAAACTTACTGAGGTGTGGTAATGTAACGAGCTTGGGTAGCGTGCCTCGTCTTAATCAAATATGGACTCCGATAAAAAAAACACTAAATGAGGTACCTTAAACCTTAACAGAGTATTAAATAAAACAGGGTAAGTAAGGTGTAACTAGACAGGTAAGCTAAGGTTCATTTCTTTCATTGTACAGGTTCAACAATGAACCAAATATATTTCAAATAACATAACCATATGCATGCTTTATCAATCAACTATATTAAAATTCATTAGTGTTTGTATTTATTCTATAAATAATCCCTAAAATCCCCTCGTAGCACAATTCTGTTTAATTAATTTAAACTAGCCTGAATATTAACCTAAAATATATATTACTTATTCCTTATTATATCCCTAATTTAATTTATTATAAGAAGTTATGATTTGATAAATAAATTTGGAAGAAAAACAAAGTGTGAACAAAACAATGTTCTACCTAGTCCAAATGAGCGGAGTCCTTGCATAATAAGTGCTCAGACCTTATATAGGCGCACCCACAATACGTGCGCAGCGCACTGAAAACATTGTGCGCTTTAGAGCGCAAACAATAATGTGCGCTTTAATATTAAAAAGCGCACAAAGAAAAACGTGCGACGAAATGCGCACCGAAAACGTTGTGCGCGACGCACATAAAGATGTGTGCGCTGAAATTAAGCGTAAACAAGTTGCGGGCATGCGATAAAAAACTTTAAATTTCAATGAAGTTACAGATTTTTATACTTACTCGTATTACACGATATAATAAATAAGTTAATAATTAAATATTCTAACAGATTCTTCCATTTGATTCGAAGAAATAAGTCACTTTGACTGTAAACAAACAGTTTCAATGCAGCTTAGCTAATACTATTGGTCGTTATGTCAACATGATCCACAATGCAACACTACCAACATCCAATATGGCGGCTAACAGCTGGCTAAATTGTAAACAATTACCCAAGATATAAAACAGGTGAATGCTATTGCTCTGTATAGTAAAAAAGGATAAAAATATCGGACAGGGAAAGCAGCATTCAAGGACGACAGTCAACCACAAAACACAAAAACAAACACGCAAACAGACAAACGAATAGACAAAAGTAATAAAAAATGCAAACGACATCACAAACACAAAAGGGTTGACAATAGGGCTACCACCTTGAAACGGTCATATGATTCGCGAAATTAAATAAGTATTAATAAATCATCAAAGTTTAACATGTTTAACAAGGGAAGATCGAGTCGCAAAAACACGGGGCATTACAGTAGTTGTTTAGGGTGAACACGTACGCTAGATGTTTGAATAATATATTTAACACGATCTAAACAAATGTTTAAAAAGCTGAATGTGTATATTTTTTTTCGATTTCAAGGTCATTTCAATGCTGATGTAATAAATAACATAAGAAAGCAGGAATTTCAAATATTTTTTTGATATAAAATCCATCTTCTTTTCATGTTTAACTCGGTTAGTGACCTCAGATGTCAATAGCTTATATGGCTATAATAACCACAATAAATTGGATTAAATAATTTGTTTCGGGTTATAAAGACCTCCCATGACATATCATTTTTTACTACTTAGTTAACTTTTAGATGTCATCGTGTCAAGTTAATAACTTACATACATGTATACAGCTCCTTATATATATACCGAGTCTCCCCTAATAGGAGAGCTTCCCCTAATAGAACCTATTAAAAAATAAAAATAAAAAATAAAAATATATTTTTTAAAGAAATCTTCATAATTCAATACATTTTTTCCATCTTGTATACTATAAGGGGATATATAAATATATATATAAAAAAAAATTGTTGTTGTTTATCTTATTCTCTCACATATTTTCTTGTTCTCACTGTATTGAATATGTATTGTGTGTAGGCTATAAACGTTGTATACTGAATGTTTAATGCTGAATAAAGTTATTATTATTATATATATATAAATATATTTATATATATTAACATTAAAGGAAAGTTATCGAGTTCTTTACGTTCATGGTTTCGAACGCAAGTCCGTATTCTAACATTAAATTATAAAATATGACCTTGATCCTACTTTTAGTGATTTATTCATATATACTTTAAAGCGGGTCAAAGGGTGTTATTTAAGTATAAAGATCTGGGGCGGGTGACAGTGCTATTCTCTCCCCATGGCATTCCTGAAAGGACATATGCATGAATAGAATATCATCCCATTTCATTTTAACCCTTAACCCACTTAAGCATGACTATAATAGCCTTTTCGTCCATTGTAAACCAAGATCAGCCTGCAAACATATGTACCCACATGTGTTACAACACATATGTTACTACACATATGTAACAAACATATGTACCCACGTGTGTTACTACACATACGTTACTACACATATGTAACAGACATATGTACCTACATGTGTTACTACACATATATAACAAACATATGTACCCACATGTGTTACTAAACATATGTAACAAATATATGTAGCCACATGAGTTACAGCAGAGACTTACGAAACGCTATCGTTTTAACAAGTTATATTCATTGAATGATTTTCATTGCCATGTTCGAGACAAAATTAACTATTTACTCTTGCAAAGTAATATATATACGAATGTTAATACATATTTCATATCTTACTCTGATAAAAGTGTAAAAACACGACAATACTGTTTGTGTCACAAACGTTCTGTTTAACAAACGTATTACTGTATAGTTGGCTGAAACACTGTTGTTTTAAAACTGTTCTTTTTATATGTATGTTATCAGTTGCTATATAATAAAATGAATCCACACAGGGAATCTAAATATTTTCTTAAAAAACTCAATGCTGATTGGTTATTGAGGTGTCCCAAGACCTCTGACGTCACGTCCTTCAACTCTACCAAGTATTGTACACACAAGAAATATATAACAACAGGAAAAGCAAGTTATAACAACTATGTAACTTGGCTATATTGTCATGTTGATACTGTGATGGACTTGTAGGGTTCCCTGAGGTCAACACATCGTAGATGGTACTAAGAAGGGGAAATGTCCTACTGGATGATATGCACACTTTGTTGAAGTCGTCCGAATCTAATGACCACACCATGGCGCCACCAAAACCCTCTTCTCTGACCCATACTGCCTAATGTAACAACGATTGTGTATTGGTTAATATACCACAGTTAATTTAGAAAAAAAACTAGTTTTAAAGTATATAATTTACTTATCCTGTTATATCGTCGAACGAAATATTTATTATTCAAGAAACATGTTAGCGGCATCGGTTAAATCTCCTCACTTATTGAAGTTAGTCTGCTTCTGCGTTAACCGGATGGTCCATCAACTTGATATTCTATTCTCCGTGTATATGAAAGAGCCATATAAATGAGTAGGATGGTCCAGGTTTACCCTCTCTCTCTCTCCCTCTCTCTCTCTCTCTGGCAGTGCTTTGCGGACTTTTTCTCGTGTGTACTCATGTATCCACAAGCTGCGAGGTATGACTTCGGGTATATATATCATAAACACTGGTGGCTAAGGGTAAGGAAATGCTTTCAACGCAATACTAGTGTAGGAATATGTATTAAAGAATATTAAATGCTATGAACATCTGAACATTTAATAACTGGCTATATTGAAGTACAGACCATCATACGGAACAGATGCCACATTATTTTGTATAGGATCAAATCCCTTCAAAAACACTACAAATGATGTTCATATTTTAATATGAATGTTATTAATTCAAATTGTTTTGGTGTAAAATTAAAAGTAGTGACATACAGCGCTTTCTCCCATGATTTGCTACATAGGGACTTTGCTATTTATCCAGTAAGCATGTTGACCATTATGTTTTCTTTATTGTGCCATAATTTAGACTAGTTTAATGGTCCGACTAATACAGAAAAATGTAGTTTCAGTTCCGTTAGACCATTTCGTCGATACAGTTTAGATTATTTCTTTATTGAAATATGTGTTGCATTGGAAATGTTAAAACTGTCTTAATTTAAGGTTATCAGACTTAATGGAAATGGTGTGTTAGATCAATGTTTATAATATTACTGCTCCTATGTCGGATATCATTTACATGCTGCTTTATAAAGTACAATGATTGAGTAATTAATTACCTTATCGTAAATACTCTGTACATTATCGTATCCGACCCACAGATTGCCATTGACGTAGTATGGAACATGCTGCTCAGCATCCCAGAACTCTCTTCCAGGTTTTGTCTCTTGTATTTCACATATCTGTAATCGGTATTGTATTAATGTTTATCAGAATATTTAGTAAAACCTTCATCTTTCTATCAGAGATTTAGATAAAAGGTTTATAAATCGCTACAAACACGGTAAAAATACTCGAATTTCAAAAAGGTGATATACATATGCAACTGGTATGTAAATTGTGAGAATAATTATTGTTGACCAAATTCATATTTTTATAAATGAATTATTATAAACGTCAATCTCTACCAATGTCGCCATGTGACTCTGTCAATATCTTAGAAAGTAGTCTGCGATTATGTCTGCGATAATGTCATAATTTGTCGCATGACCATAGCTAAAGTATCAACAAAAAAAGACATCAACATCGTGACCTCACACCACAAATGATACGGGGTGCTGCTAATTGAGTGGTAAACAATCGAAAGCAACACCGCTTATTTATTAATGTATTCAGCCGCGGGTTAGTAATTTAATTTTTGGTAAGTTATTTAAAGCTACGAGATTATGGAAAGTGCTGGTAAGTAACGCTATACTGTTACCTTATGCGTAACGTACATATAACACATAATAAAGTTAAACCTTTCATGTAAAGCCGAGTTAGAACAAAATGAGTATCACCAAGTTAGTTTTCATTTTTATCGTTTTCAAATTTCTCCTTTCATACTTGTTGACACGATGCTTGTAATTTGCTCAAACGTTGACAGAGATTGTATGTTGATGCAAGGAAATGTAAAAATGCACTAGTATTGCAAGAGTACGTGCCCTATCTTTATCGTGATGTTTTCAAAACACCTAATTGTAAATGGTCGATACAGTATGATAAATGTTGGTAAATGGTCGATACAGTATGGTAAATGGTCGATACAGTATGGTAAATGGTCGATACAGTATTTACAAATTTGACACAAACGTTTAAAAGTAGATATAAAAGTCGAACGAGAAATGTAGATTTGAAGGACCACAGTCAACCAAACACACGCATAGAAACAAACAGCAGTTACAAAGATGAATAAAAGGCAAGATATGACATCACAAACATAAAAGGTGACAATAGGGATAACACATTGGAACGATCAGAGGCCGCTGGAGGTTTAAACCAGGTTCTAAGGAGTACATAATCTCACTCTTACCCCATTGCCAGATTGTTAATACAGCTTTATTGAGTTTTTTTAGTAGTTTTAATAAAAACAGCTGAATAGGTAGCAATGTTAAATTATTCATGAATGTGCGATACCATTTATTGATATTATTGCATACCGTACTAGTATAATTCGATCTGACATTTAGATCTATTTCAGGGCTGATAACGCGATATTATAAAAAGGACCCTATATAGATTAACAACAAACAAGATGGAAATGTATATGCTGTAAGTATTATTCAACACAAAATCGGTAATACTTGCATTCTGATCGTTTATGATTTTCTGTGTGCATAGTCATTTATGGTTTATGTTACACCGTCGATGTCCAATACCTGTTTCATGGACGTCAAAATAAATCTTAGAAATATATATATAAATAGAAACATAGCCAAAATAAATAAGCGCTTTCCACAATAGAGCACAGGTAGTGAGCTTATCCAAGAACACCTCACCTCATAATAAGACATGAACCCATTTTCTCTAGTATATGTCCCCGCCTGGCAGGGACCTGTAAGCTCTGCCGCTACATTAAATTTGCTTTGATTAGCCAAAGTAAACGTCCGCCCGTACAAAGCCATCCCGATGATTATTTTATGCTTTGGTGCTCCTTGGCTCAGCCAGTAGTTTGCTGCCCATTGCTGAAATAACGTACATAAAGTGACAAAATGAAAGAGTAAGATGAGTTATAATGAATGAGATGGCAATGACAAATACAACACGTTATACGCGATCTAGTATATCGATAAACAAATGTACACAAACATGCACTTCATACATATTACAATAGGATCATTAAAATGAATACCAGGTTTCAATCTAGGGTGCACCAAACCTCACACTTACCCTACTGTCATCCCATTAAAACAGGACAGTGTAAATAAAGAAATCCCCGCCATGATCTAATCTCTAACCAACAAGGCAGCATCAATAGGCAATATAAGTAAAACACAAATATGCTCGTGTAAATATAATACAAAAAAACAATAGCCTAGAAAGCCACAATGAAGGTACTCAATGACTTGGCAGAAGCCAGAGTAGTAAGAGAATAAACCAGTGATTGTGATAAATGACAAAGGCAAAAGCAGGTAATATTAGACAGTTGTTACTCTGATATAAACATGTCTAAAGTAATTTTAAGACCTACCATATTACGCTGCCTGGCTGCACCTGTTTCAGACGTTCTTGGATACAGTGGTGAGTTCATCCCAGTGAACTTCTCGTGTCCTCCGTGCAAGTCGTACGTCATCAGATTGATGAAATCCAGATATCTATTTGAAATCAGTTTAATTAAATGGTATTAACTACTGCCTCATTCGGATTTCGTATCTAGCAATGATGGTGAAACACTAGATAATTATTTATAAGTATATAGTGTAAAATCGCAAATGCAGTTTGTAGTTTAGTTTATAATAAAACAAATGAAACCCTTGAGTTTAGTAAATCAGGCAATTGCGAATCGATATTTCGCTGTATTGCGGTAGCCCTATTGTCAGCTATTTTATGTTTGTGATGTCATATCTGGGCTTTTGTTATTGTTTCTGCGCGTGCTTTTGGTTGCATTTGGTCCTTGAAGGCTATATGTCATTTTCGACTATAATATCTGTGTGTGTATATAACTGTCAACTTGTTTATATAACAATCAACCTTTTACTAAACTCGTTGAACACATACTTGTTTATCATGTTTATATGACAATCAACCTTACTAAACTCATTGAACCTATATTTTGTATATAACAATCAACCTTTTTAAACTCATTGAACACATACTGGTAAGCTCATGCAGTTCAGTTGTAATAAAGAAATACTTTATTTGGCATAATGATAATGATGTTTTTTGCTTGTTCGCTGTAGGATAACGTATTTGTATTCATTTTAAAACAGTGCGTGATTCCATCTAATACGCGGGTAAAAGTAAGCTATTGCGGTGCGTTCAGTGTGGTCTTTTGTGCATGTGTGCGTGTGTGTGTTGCTGAGATTCAGTTATCATCTTCTTCGTTTGTGTGTTGCTGAGATTCAGTTATCATCTTCCTCTTTTGTGTGTTGCTGAGATTCAGTTATCATCTTCTTCGTTTGTGTGTTGCTGAGATTCAGTTATCATCTTCCTCGTTTGTGTGTTGCTGAGATTCAGTTATCATCTTCTTCGTGTGTGTGTTGCTGAGATTCAGTTATCATCTTCCTCGTTTGTTTTCGACAGGATGGGTTAGAACCGTTATACACAATTTGTTATTCTTATTTCAACATTAAAATCAAATCGTAACTTACTTTGCAACTTCCGTGATAATAAATCCGTTGTCTATTGTTTCCTTGCCCGCTGGGACAGCAGCTGTTAGGAGAAAACGTTTACCTCCGATGGTTCGAGAATCTCTTTCAAAAGTTTCAACAAGCTCCTATGAATAAACAAAAATAAACAAAAATAAACAGCAATGTTTTAATTGTTATAATTCGTAATTTTAAATTTTAGCGATAGTATACATCGAAATAAACTAGTGTACCGTGACATATATTATATAACTGTATACTAAAGCATAATGGCCCAAAGCAGGAAACAATTACTGCGGTTAAATAACAGTAACGTTTATACACAGTAGAATAAATGTAGAAATAAAGATCGAACAGGAAATATAGCATTAAAGGACCATAGTCAACAACAAACACAAATAGAAACAAACAACAATTACAAGGTTAAATAACAGGCAACGTATATGACATCACAAACATAAATGTTAAACAATAGGGCTACCGCATTGGTATAGCCAGTGGCAAAACAAGCCGCTTTGATTTTAAACCATGTTCTAGGGTGCACTAAACTTCCCTGTTAATGTATTGTCACCCCAATTAAACAGGACAGTGTAACTAAATACAAGGATAACACAAGAACTAAATATTATTTGTTTTTTTACTTTTAGCAATTTAACGTTGTTGTCTTTATCTTGCGGTGAGCCTCCTCTTGCTGCCGGATATTCCCAATCCAGGTCCAGACCGTCAAACCCATAACGCCGCAGCCATTCGATGACTGAATTGATGAACGTGTTACGTCTCTCTTCTGTAGCTACCATTCCGGTAAAACCATGACTGGCGGCGTTCCACCCGCCCACTGCTATCAGCGTTCGCAAATCAGGCTGGGTTATCTTCAGATCATTAAATTCTTTGTACCTTTCGTTGGAATTCATATTGTAATGAGTACACGATGTTTCTAGTTATAACAAAACAAGATAGTAAACTGAAATGTAAATATTTGTGTAAATGTGACCTCATCTGAGATAGCATTATATCAACTGAAATAGTTTTGAGTGTCCTACAATAGCTCATATTATGTCTTAAATGTGTAAATAACACACACTTTGGCATGTTTTACGAACTCAAACCTTAAATACAAATTCATAAAAAATAAACAACTAAAACTTACAATTTATGATCGTTCGATTCGACCATTTTCATTACATTTCCCTCTATCTTGGCAAATGCGTAAACGAGATGTGTGCAAAGGTTGGTCTGAATATTTCCGGGCAGGAATTTGCCGACGCCGTTGCGATATTGAGACCAGTTAGTGTAGTAGCATACTCGCTTGAAAGTAGTGTCAGCTAAAATATAATTCCCAACAAGTTAGAGTTACTGTGCTTTTCACCAGGTCCAGAGAACGATTTTGTTGCGGGAAATTCCATATTAAAACTTACATCAATAGACATGTGGGTTTTTGACGCTTTCAGCGATCTCCACGCCATCTAAATCGGTTGACAAATCGTCCCAGAATCCCCAAAAGTTCATTTACCCCTTCGATTCCCATGTACATTTTGTTTACACTATTTCCAAGATGGCGGATGGAACGACTTACGGAACATTTCATTAAAACAATGAAGGGATTTTTATCTGTTTGGTTGAAGGGGCGACCACCAATCCATTTTGTAGCTATATATATGGATTACAACAGATATATTTTAGCAATTTAAATAGTTTTAAGCCCGGAAATAAAAGTTTGGGTTTCGATGGACTTTTTTCTGTATAATCGTGATGTGATGCCTTTGTAATGCAGGGATTTGCACTTCCATTACGATATTATAGGATAGTGGTGAGAAAAAGAGACTCGTGTTTTCGGATTTTTTTTTTGCTATTAGCTATGTGTAAATGTCGTTTAGCGATCAGGTCAGATATACCTACTCACTAAAAATAGCCCTAAGTTACCCAAAACTTTTTATTGCAATTCTTTTACCATTTATTTATTTATTTTGCTATTTTAAAAATTCACCCACAGGTCTACCTACGCACCTAAAACATTTTGGGTTTTCGGTCGGAGCACAGCCAACCAACAGTTTTGTAAGGACGGCCTTATGCTTCGTTTTTGCAACCTTGGCTTACCTAAATATGCCATACCTACTAGAAAATTCTTCATCAATTACAGAAATTCGCAAATTAATGAAGTTTAACACACAAAAAAAGAAGTGAATGGCTTAACGATGTAACGGCCTTAAACACTCGACTCAAAAAAAGAAATCCACACAAACACACACACACACACACACACACACACACTATCGACTGTAAATAAACACGTAGTCTGTCATAATTCATATACATGGAAGTTGTGGGGCCATAGTCATTGAGTAGAAGGCATCCATCTAGGTAATTTTGATATGATTTATATATATACTTATCTGAGTTCGCATTTCAATCACTGATCACATTCTTTATTAGAGTGACGGGGAGGGGTGGAGGTGCAGGATAAGTGACTGGTGTGTAACGGAACCTGCAATTCACTTACATGTTTTACTCTTTTTTCCTTTCTTTCTTTTTTTGTTATTTTTTAATGTTCCCTTTCCTTTCATTTTCTTTTGGAATTTTGCTGTGAGTGTGTGAGTGGGGATGGTTGTCGCAGGATGAAAATATGTGATGGAAATCCTTCCAGCTAAAAACATGGAGGCCGATTTAAGTAAAACTGATTTTTGGTGGAATAATCTGAGCCTTCACTGACTCTGAAAGCTTTTCTTTTGTGGCTATTTAGGTACACAGCTAGATGAAATATCAAAATCGTAAAAAGTGCTGGTATGGTCGGAGAAGGCTCGGATTATTGAAGAAGTACTATTATACTACTAAAATTTGTGTTCGGCTGTAAATACGTACAATCCATGCATTTGTTAATATAAGTATTATACCAAGTTGGATTGGCAGAGACTGACTTTGATACAGAACCAGGGCCCTCCCTTTACTTTGGGGGAATGGGGCCAGGGCCCTCAGGAAGGGGAATTTTGCGTTGTTTTCATATTAAAGGGGAATTTCTAAGAAACACAAATTAGTGTGTTTTTTATTATTTAAGTGGTACCAAGAATTTACCATTCCAAATTGCAAATTGTATGCTGTTTTCCTGTTTTGGAGTTAAACAATTTCTAATATTTTTTTTTTAAGAGGGAATTTTTCACAGGAAAAGGGGAAAAAATAGATACATTATGGGGAGGGGAATTTCGGCCCCAAAAACGGTCAAGCGACGGCCCTGAGAACAAATAATTTTATGTTTACAAATGTCACGTTTTCTTAGCAGATGCTATATAGAGATACATTTAATTCAACTGCTGGGATCGATTACAGACAGGGAAATCTTTCACAGATGGTCGGCGTGTGGTTGTTTTCACGAACCAGCACATGAGAGTGAATGAAAAAAAAACGTCTACCATCGGAACAAGAATTGAATTAGATTTTACGGCGTATCAAAACAAAAACGTTATATGGCGCCAACAGGAATGAACATTCCCATATCTGGCTCATTTTCATCCCATTTTGCCAGAAGAACATATTTTGTAAGGCAGTTACACATTACACATCTCGGACTTGGACAATATCCAATAAATCCTCTCGGACTTTCACAATACTCTGTCCAGTTAAGCAGTGGCCCTATTCTTGCCAGGGGGATCCACACGGTGTATTGAAGTAGAATTTCCCATAATCCATCCCAACAGTTAAATAATCTCTTTTATATTACATTCTAAATGCTTTATTAAACATTATTGGTGGATGACGTCGAAATCAGCAACACGTTATTGGCGTCAGGCCTCAACGTCACAGTTATTTAACTTATTTTTGTGTTGTTGGTAGTTTATATTATATATATTTAGCAATAATGGCAATAGAAATGTAATAAATCAACTTATTTATTTTACATGAGAAATTATATATCAGTGTTATGCAAGAAAAAGTTTCTATAATTGTAATAACTCTTGATCTGCGGTTGAGATATGGAATTTCAATCCTCGGTATCACTGTTTTTTTCCTGATAATTGTTTGGAGCACCAGACAAAGTGACACTGGTGCATTTCACTATATCTATTCCTATTCACAATGCATTAGTAGTTTTGACATATTGGATCCTTCAGCATCAACCTTACTTTGGTTTGTGTCATCTGTTTCTAAATGAAACATCTGTTTCTAAATGAAACATTTCGAACAGATGTTGCAACTTCTGGTCACTCTTTCATTAAGCATTTAAGGATAGCTGATATATCTTCAATGTGGGAACACGTTACAGTATATCAGAGTTTTCGTTATTCTCTTTTCTTGCAGAGCCTCTACAATTTCCAGAACGACATTTCCACTACATGTTTTTAATATATCTTAGCGTTCGATTTGTTCGACGAAACACTAATAGTGAGAGCATCTTCTTTAACACTAACCCTAATGGTTTTCACCACGTTTATGAGTCACGTGTTGTACAACCATGTGACACTTAGTGCCGAAAGAAATGCCTCCGGAAACAACGCCCTCATCTCAGAAATAGAAGAGCAACATTTTATGACTGCTTTCTTGCCATTTTCAACGTCTCCCTTGAAAGGAAAAAAGAATAATGTTGTTGTTATTGTTACATGCTAAATCTAGAAGCCTACCCGTCCCTTGTACAATAATGTCTAACCAAGGGATGCAGGACGTTTTGTACCCGGGAACGTTTCATAACCTGGATGTTTCGTACCCAGTTTTAGAGTACGAAATGTCGGATGCGTTGGACGTTTCGTACCCTGGAATAGGTTAAATAGAGTAAGAGTAAGATTATATCAAATTTGAAAATGCCATATCACAGGAAGTAAAACAGGGTAAGAAACAGGTACGAAATGCCCATGGTGCGAAACATACTTGATACGAAACAATTTGTTTTTATTTGTTTGATGGGTGGGATAAAGTATATCCTTTACTACGTTTTTTGTGATACATAAATTAATGGTTTGCATTAAAAATACAAACAACAAACCTGTGTATGGGACTAATTCGCACTGCTCCGTCGTAGATCGATTTTTCATATATTATTATAACTTGATATGGTGAAGATTTACCAAAACCCGCTCAAAAAACTGCAACACAGTCTTTGTCCCACCAAATAGCATCAACTTTGTGTCGTTGTTCGTGTTAAGAGTCTCCAAATTAATATCATTTAGAACCGTAAGAATAGATTCTTCCTGAATCGCCAATTTGACACTTGAATCGGGTGCATATTTCATTGGTTGAATTTAGTTGATATTCTCATGAATAGATGATTTTAATGAGATTGGCCAAGATACAACTTCGTTTTCGGGTATTTTGGTTTCAAATTGGTGGAGGCTGGGTCAATTTTAAGATATTGTTCAATAAATAAGCACTTTAAACTCAGAACGTCAACGGATCAGTGATTCATTACTCGATCTTAATGCTATCTTGTGCACCTCTGAAATGGTTAGTCACCTCTGAAGTGGTTAGTCACTTAAAACCGCGCTGGTTAAAAACTACATGATTAGCCTTTAACAATATTAAAGCAATGTTTACTAACCTCAGTTTAAAAATTACACTATGTAGACTTGCCAAGAAGCTTGTGAAGCACTCATTTTCCTATTAGATAATATTTTCGTCAGGTATGGAACTACCGTTTCTAGACAAATTGTTGGTATCCCTATGGGTACGAACTGTGCACCTCTTGCCGCAGATTTGTTCTTGTATTGCTATAAAAGATATGTCATGTTGAGTCTTTTATCCGATACTCAGGCAGATGTAATTGAATCAGGCAGATGTAATTGAAGCCTTTAATGACACCTCTCGGAATATGGATGACATTTTGAATGTTGACAATTCTTCCTTTTCTACTATGGTTAATAATATAAATCCTAAAGAACTTTCTCTCCGTTGCATCGGTTATAAATTACCATGTAATATTCTTACACATTTGAAACGAAGTGGTAAATACGTCCGCTGACTAGGTAGAGTAAAAAAACTTCAACTCAACAAAGATAACATTGCCGATACTGTCGCTTCTTTTCTTGGTTTACATCTCTCTATTGAAAATAGCGAAATAATCAGTAAAATATATGACAAGAGAGATGATTTTACTTATATTGTTAATTATCATGTATATTGACCTAATAGAGATTCTCCCAACTTTTACCGAAACTTGGGAGATAAAATATCAAAATATGATAACCCTTGTATAATTACCGGCGATTTCAATTTGATTTTAAACCCAGACATTGACACATACAATTATGTCAATATTAATAATCCAAATGCCCGTGATACACTTCTGGAATTAATTGTAGAAAACAATTTTATTGATTGCTGGAGAGAACAACATTTGGAAAAAAAAGAATACTCATGGTTTCGTAGAAATCCGGTGAAAAAAGCTAGATTAGATTTCTTTTTAATATCAGATAGTTTATATACTGATTTAGACGATTCAAAAATTATCCCAGGATATCGTACAGATCATTCAATGACTTTTATACAGTTTGAGTTTGGGAAATTTATAAAAGGTCGATCATACTGGAAATTTAATAACTCTTTACTAAAAGATACAAAATATGTTGAAGAATTAAAAATAGTTATAGATAACACTAAAAAACAATATGCCTCAGAAAATCAAAATTATAACATGGATATAAGTAACATACCAATACAAGATTTAAGACTCAATATAGATGAACAATTATTTTTTGAGACTTTACTTATAGAAATTAGAGGTAAAACAATAGCATACTCATCTTATAAAAAAAAGCAGAAGTAAACAAAGAAAGTGAACTTTTAAAACAAATAGACATTCTGGAAAAAGAAACAGAAACAAATTATGAACTACTTGAAGAAAAAAAACAACAATTATTTGATATTCGAAAAATTAAATTAGAGGGTGTTTTTGTAAGGTCTAAAGCTAAATGGATAAATGAAGGTGAAACAATTTCTAACTATTTCTGCAGTTTAGAAAGCAGGAATTATGTCTCAAAATACATGAACTCCTTGATATCTTCCTCTGGGACTGTTTTAAAAACACAGAATGAAATTTTGGATGAAACAAGATCACATTTTAAAAAATTATATGAAGCTAAAGAAACAGAAGATATCAACTTGAATGACGTTTTAAACAATTTCAATATACCTAAATTAAAGGAACATTTAAAACAATCAATAGAAGGAGCAATTTCATATATAGATATGCTCCAAAGTCTTAAAAGGATGTCGAATAACACGAGCCCCGGTAACGACGGATTTACAGTTGAGTTTTATAAATTCTTCTGAGGGATATTGGATACTTTTTAGTTAGATCAATAAATTATGCTTTCTTAAGGGGTGAACTCTCTATTACACAAAGACAAGGTGTAATAACATGTATACCTAAAGGCAATAAAGATAAGTTATATTTAAAAACTGGAGACCTATTTCTTTATTAAATGAATCATATAAACTAGCTTCATCATCCATAGATTTCAGACTAAAAAATGTTCTGGGCTCTATTGTTCATGAAGATCAAACCGGTTTCATACCAGGCAGATTCATGGGGGTAAATATACGATTACTATATGACATTTTCTTCAACGCAGAAAAATATCGTATTTCAGGACTTCTGCTCTTGATTGACTTTGCCACTGCATTTGACACAGTATCATGGTCTTTTATGTACAAAGTTTTACAATTTTTCAATTTTGGACCTTCGATTATAAGTTGGATAAAACATTTTTATCTAAATACCGAATCTTGTGTTATTGTAAATGGGCACATGTCAGAATGGTTCTATTTACAGAGAGGCTACCGTCACTGTCACCTTACCTGTTCAGTCTCTGCGCCGAAGTATTAGCAATATTACTAAGAAGTAATCCAAATATCAAAGGTATTAATATTGATGATAAAGAATATTTAGTATCACAATATGCTGATGACACAAGTTTGACTCTAGCTGGCTCCAGAGAATCATTGTATAACTCCATGTTAACATTAAAATTCTATGCAAGAATCTCCGGCCTTAATATCAATACAGACAAAACAAAAGTGATATGGTTTGGATCAAGAATAAATAGTAACGCCAAACTTTGTCCTAAGTACAATCTTAGTTGGGAAAATGGTATTTTTACTGTTTTAGGTGTGAAATTTACAACAGACTTAAATTCATTGGTAAATATTAATTATGAGTCCAAAATTGAAGAATTAAAAAAATTACTTGCTGTTTGGTCTAAAAGGATACTCACTCCTATTGGTAAAATTGTTGTTTTAAAAAGTTTGGCCCTCTCAAAACTGAACCTTTTAATTACTGGATTACCAAATCCATCAGCGGATAAAATCATATTAATACAAACACTATTTTACAAATTTCTTTGGAATAATTTGAGGGACAAAATAAAAAGAACTACCATTATTCAAGATTATAAGTATGGAGGTCTTAGAATGGTAGAAGTGGAAAAGTTCATACTAGCTCTAAAAATAACATGGATCCGTCGAATATCTCAGACAGAAAATAAATATAGTCATCTCGTGAAAATTTTCTGTCCGATTATTAATAATATATTTAAATTTGAAACAGATTACATTAAACAAAATTTAAATGGAATACAAAATCCTTTTTGGAAGGATGTTTTTATCAGTTACAAATATTTTGCTGATCAAGTTAAACCAATATCTTGGCAACAAGTCCACTCAGTTAGTATATGGTATAACCCAGGTATTAACGTCGGAGGCTCTGGTGTGTTTTACAAAAGATGGTTTATAGGAGGAATAACATTTATCAATGACATTCTAAACAAACATGGAAATCTTTATTCATACATAGAATTTAATGAACACTATAATATACAGTCCAATTTTCTTGAATATGAAGGTATTATAACTGCTGTCAGGAATTATTTGGCAAAACTGAATATTGCGCATCTAGCCTGTAACAGCCCAAACCCTGTACGTCCACTAATCCTATCTTTAATTCTACAATATGCGAAAGGCTGTCGAAACATATATGACATTATGATTAGAATAATGTATATCCCAAAGCATTAAATAAATGGAAAAATGAAGTAGTTAGTGTTCCAAACTTTGAATTTGAAAGATTATATGCCTTACCTTATAAAATAACAAAAGATCCTAAGTTACTTTGGTTCCAATTTAGAATCAACCATAGGATACTTGGAACAAATTACCTTTTATCTAAAATGAAAATTATTAATAACGATACGTGCAGCTTTTGCAATAATGCCCCTGAAACTATCCAACATCTGTTTTGGAACTGTGGAACAGTAAAATAATTCTGGTTAAGACTTCAAACTTATATTACAGAAAAATGCAATACAGCATTCGTAACTTTAAGAGAAACAGATATTTTATTTGGAAATTGTAAATTTGATACAGTTTTGAGTAAAATCATCATGCAAGCAAAACTTTACATTTATCAAAACAAGATGCAATGTCAAATTCCACAGCTTAACCTTTTTAAAACGTATATAACATCTTTGTACGAAGTTGAGAAACTAATCGCATATAAAAACTTAAAAATTAATAAGTTTGAAACCATGTGGAGTCAATACCTTGCTATCTGTGGAACTGGAGTACAGAGCTAATTTACCTAGTTGATTTTTTTCAGTATCAAACTGTAGCAAATAAACTTAATGTTTTTACTCTTTTTTATTTTGGGACATGCAAATCTTATCTCACTATCAGAAATAACATACCCTTGCTTATATCTTGGTCTTTCCTAATCAACCTTCTTGTTTTTTTTAGAAAAAATAATAATTTTGGAAGTTATGTATATTAATCCTTTAAAACATTCCTGAAACATTGTTCCTTGATAATGGATTTATATGCAGATGTATTACACAGGATGGGTTATTGTTTCTTTTTCTTTCCAAAAACAAAATATGAGAAAAAACTCAGTGAGCCTCAGAGTAGAGGCAATGCATAGATTTCATAATATAAAATAATGTTTATTTTTGATATTATAACATTAAAATTACCTGTGTAAAATAAGTCTGTATGTATTGACAATGTGGGCTGTACACTGGGTTATGAAACAAATATTCTTTACATGTATTATTGTCTTTTTCTCCAGAGTTTATAGAGACTCGCTGCAATCTTATAGCTTCCATATATTCCCTATATAGCAATCATACTATATTTTCCACCAATATTGTTTTGGAAATACCTCTGGATTGCAGTGTGGTCTTTTGTTTCCGTTTACACTCTGTTAAAATTCTACATTGTATAATATACTTCTATAATTGTAAAGAATAAGAAAACCTCCCCATGTATTCTGTCTCTGATTACAATATATGCATTTATTCACTTGATTATATTTCCTATTACTTTATTTACAAACTATTAGATGAATATTACATGTTTTTTATGTAAGGTTTGATGAGGGATGGCCCACCCCGACCCTCACAAACCTATTACGGGGTGAATAAATGGATCACAAATAATCTGGTGATTGAAATTAAAAAAAAATAAAAAATATTTAGATGGGGAGTTCCCCGAGCTACTACTTATGGGATCTATGTTTCTAACTTATTCGTTTTTCTACAGCTTGTAGTCGTGTTGAGGACTTTAGTATTATAATGTTTGTATAACTAAAACGCTACTACAGCAGGGCTACCGTTACCATAAATTTTGAAAAACCTTTGCAAAATTGTATTATCGTAACTCTGATCAACTTTTAAAATACCAAAGTAATTTAAGAACTCTTCTGCGACAAGGACTATCACAACCTGACTTCTATCGTGATGTGATTTACAAACTTCGTAAGATCCTTGGTCATAATCACTGTCATACAACCTTACGAAAACTTGTTAAAACGTTTATCAAAAGAGGTTATGACCCTATCATTTAGTGGTTAACCCATATACAGTTCGTCACTATGCTTTCCTCTTTGATTGTGCGATAACCGCACAGAGTGTAGACCCTGTGGTGACATCTACCTAAATCCTTATAGGACGGTAGCGTTTGATATTTGTCTTAAATCTACATTCCCTGTCCGATGTTTTTTATATTTCTTTGTAGTGTCGTACCTTTAACGGCTGTTGGTCTGTCTTCTGTCAAGCCAATGAGTACTTACTTTGTGACTTTATAGGCTGTGGTTTATTTTATATTATATATACATGATCATTTATGTATTTTACTTATATTGCCTATTAATGCTGCCTTGTTTGTTAGAGATTATAACCTGGCGGGGATACCGTTACTTACACTGTCCCGTTTATTGGGATGACAATAGGGTAAGAGTGAGGTTTAGTGGTCTCTAGAACCTGTCATAAACCCCCATCGGCCTTTTATGCCACTGAGCCTTCCAAGGCGATGGCCCTGTTGCCAACCCTTTATGTGTGTGAAGTCATGTCTTGCCTTTTATTCATATTTATAGTTGTTGTTTGTTTCTGTGTGTGTTTGTAGTTGGCTGTTGTACATGAATACTACTTTTCCTGTTCGTTTTTATATCTACTTTTTCAAGGAAACACAAACGTCAATTTTCGCCCATACTGACGCGTTTATATTGACGTTATGACGTTTCCTGTATTAAAATTATTTTCTGAATACTCATTATCAGGGATTGGCGCAATTCTCAGTTCATGTCGCAGGAAGTTTGTCAGGTGATGTAAACAGTATGGTATGTTTGTTTTATTGTGAAAAATTCCCACGATGTTATGACAGCATGTGTGTTTCAAAAAATGTTTTTGATGAACTTAAATGTTAAAAATTATTGGTTTGTGCTAATTATTAGTTTTTATATTAAAAAATTCGCATACAGATAAAATGTAATTATATTTGTATTGGGATATATACACTTTATATATAATTATTGGTAATACGCGGAAGAACTCGTGCATATATCCCATTTTTAGCAGAGAACTGTTTTTTCCGGTTAAAAACGAAACTGAAATCAATACTGAAAATGTTCACCAAATTAATTTATAACATGCTCATTAAACAATATATTATATATTTGTATTATTTCCTGTTTTGTTTGAGTGACTACTATGCAGGTATACCGTCCGCATATAAATTATACTTCAAATCGTCACTTTCAACACATGTAAGGTTATATAAGACGGTCGATTATTTTTGTGGTGGAGGCATGCGGAGATATTATCTGCCTGTCACTAAAGCACTGCCGAAAGTGAAAGAAACACATATGCAAATCCCGTTCCGGGCAAGTACTTGTTTATCACATATATTCTGAAGCTGTATATTTATCGATGTTACCTGTACGAAGGCTAATTAAAAATTTGATATTTTACGCATCGATTTCTGCCTTATATACCGACTTTTGGGGTGTTCGTCGATTTGAAACTATTTCACACGTGACTCATTCGTGAGTTATTACCAGTTAATATAGAGGATAATGATATATATATCAACAATTTTACATTTGAAAGAAAACACAGGAAAGGTAGACAGGGAGGAGGTATCCTAATATATATGGCTAATAAAGTTCCGTATACACGTCGTTATGACCTTGAACATGATGCTATTGAGTCTGTAAGGATAGAGATAAAGTATTCTAATTGTACAGCTTTCCTACTAAATTTTGTTTATCGAGCACTTGATTCGAAAGTATCATGGATTCAAACTCAGCTTGACAAGTTGGATCATTTGAATTTAGAAATTAACATATTAGAAGATTTCAATATCAACTATTTAACAGAAACGGATTCTGAAAAAGTATAGTAATCAACAATGGGC
Organism: Cyrtodaria siliqua; assembly: GCA_037043455.1. Taxonomy (NCBI): domain Eukaryota; kingdom Metazoa; phylum Mollusca; class Bivalvia; order Adapedonta; family Hiatellidae; genus Cyrtodaria; species Cyrtodaria siliqua. Next base: position 79,897 of record JAWPHD010008012.1, on the reverse strand, counting down.
CAATACTATCTTAACATTTGGTCTTAATCAAATGGTTAATACGCCTACCAGAATAAATAAAAACATTTCTACAATTATCGACCATAATTATACTACACGATCCGATCTAATATGTGAATTTACAGTATAAGTGATCACTTTCCTGTATGCTTTTCACGATCGACACATAATGTTAAGTCAGGGCGAGTTATCCATGAGACAATCAAATACAGATATTTTAAGAAATTCGATGAACATTTATTCTGTAATGATTTAGCAAAATCACCATTCGAAATAGTTGAACATTTTGTTGATCCAAATGAGTCATTAAATGTAATCTATACAATATTAAACACTATTCTAGAAAAGCATGCACATATTCGAGAAAAGAGAATAAAACATGAAACCCGGCCTGGGTGGTTTACTGATGAGATTAAGAACGCTATTTATCAGAGAGATAAGCTACATAAAGAAAAACAGAGGGACCAATATAAATTATTACGCAATAAAATTTCATCTATGATAAAGAAAAATAAGAAGAACTTTTATAACAATGCAATTAAAGAAAATAAAAACCTAAAGTATATGTGGAAAAATTTAAAAAACATTTCCAAAATGGGAAAAGAAAACAATGGAGGTAGTTCAATACCTGATAGGCTAATCAAAAATGATCATATTATTGAAGGAAAATTAAATATTAATAATGCATTAAATGAGCATTTTATAAATATTTTAAACATTGTTAAAAAAAACGAGGTTTGTAAAAGGGGATTTCTCTGAATTACGGCAACAGCTTGATATTAAATTGAAATATGCTTCATTTAGTATAAAACTCATATCACCTTTTGAAGTTAGAAAGTTGATTGGTAAACTTGATAGTAACAAATCAACAGGTATAGACAGTATTGGTCCTAGAATTTTAAAAAATTGTGGTGATTACATAACATCCTCCATAGCTTCAATCATAAATAACAGCATACAAACTGGAGTCTTCCCTGATATTTATAAGGAGGCATGTGTGATTCCTATACACAAAAATGGAAATAAAGAGGACCCATGCAATTATCGCCCAATTTCAATCTTACCAACAATTTCAAAAGTATTTGAGCGTCATATAGCCACTCAAATACTATTCTATTTCAAGACGTATAATGTTATTCACGAGACCCAGTCAGGTTTCAGACAATTTCATTCATGTCATACTGCTCTGACACGGCTGATAGAAGCATGGTTAAAGGATATAGACTCAGGTAAATTGTTAGGAGCTGTATTTGTTGATCTAAGAAAAACATTGAAGACCATATAATATTGATATACAAATTGAAACATTACCCTTTTTCAGACAATTTGATTCATATCTTTCGAATATAAAACAATTGATAAAGGTAAAAACTTTAAAATCCGAGATGCTTAAAGTTACTTCAGGTGTTCCTCAGGGATAATACTAGGTCCATTGCTATTTCTATTGTACATTAATGACATTGCATTGGCATTTACCTCTGGAAAGACAAATATTTATACTACAGTTTACGAATCTGATTATAACATTTTGGATGTACAAAATAGACGTCAAGATCGTTTGAATATTATAAATAAGTTGTGTATTTTGAATAATATGCCATTACATCCAGCGAAAACTCAATGCATTGGTAATTGATGTACAGAAGGCCGCATTGAAAATATGATGTTGATTTTTTGATATTATGTCATAATGTGTTAACCGTCTTTAAATAAAGAATTTATTATTATTATTATAAATCACCGAGGCAGTTCCGTTATTCGATGTGGTAAGGAGGAGACTGAAGCAAATACGACGTCATCATACGAAATATACAACGTCATACGACATACACTCCTGGGGAATCTGTACGCAGCGAGCACAGAATAGTGCATTATAATTAGGTCGCGATCATACAAGCTTATAAGCGTGACGTTCGTACTACAGCTATTTATGTAGATCCTAACTTTCAGTACGAGGATCCCATCTACTTCGTAGCGTACCGTAACACAAATGCTGATAGTTTCTAAGTGCTTTAGTTTAACTAGTTGAATTTTGTTTTGGAACATGCATATTAATATGACTTTCACATCACCCATACAGCTTTGGTAATTGTTTCTCACAAAGTTGATACACCATATACGAAACTGAAAAGATAAAAAAGATTATCGGGTATTACTTTATAATTCCAAGTATAATTCGTGTGTTTGAAATTGTCAGAGTCTCATGATAAGCCACACTAAATAAACTGCGTCAACGATTGTGTATGCATTTCATTGATCTAACATTTTGTACTATGCACTAACCTGTCCCCGCCCCGTACAGATTCTCCAGGAGTGGCAACGATACATTTCGGCATCTACATTAGTAAAAATATAAGTAATGTGGTGTTTTTCTAGTAATGTGATAAATATACTTGTAATACAGTATGTATGAGGTTTAACGTCTCTTTTAATAATATGTTCAGTCATATCACGACGGTGTCTACTTGTAGGATTGAACTCAATGCTCAACTTTATAGTGCTGCCTTACTGGAATACTAGGCCGTAGACTCGTAGCATGATACCGCACCAGTCGCATTATACTGACACTGGGCCGACCAGTCCTAGCACTACCCCTTTATATGCTAAAATTCAAGAAAAGGAGCTACTAGTACCATTTTTCTGAACCCATTGGTGTGATCCGGTCGGTGAAGCTACCCTCTCCTGCATACGAATCTCATATTCGTGTCTATTTAACATTGAATTGAGGCAAATGGATGCATACAACTGATATGATGCGAGACCAGACTAGCATCAAATGAACTGTCTAATGATAAAAAATATCTAACGAGTTTAATGAAGGCACTATTGAACAGGCACTCATGTATATCCTCTATGTTTGATGTGTTACTTAAATTATAAAAAAACTGTATATGTTATCATTGTTATATATATAGAGGATTTTACATTAGTGCCCATTTATTATTGTTTTTTTATTAAAACGAACGTGATAAAAATGGCTATACCTAGCATCATAGTTATCCAACTAGTAAAATCTGATATAGACACGAATGTGAGATTCTATTTATCATATAACTCCAAAAGGTCTCATAAGGAAAATGTGTTATTGTAGCTGCCTATATATGTGTGTATGACGACTTCGTATTCACCGTACGAGAACTACCACGTCGATTTCCGTGATCCAGTATTTTAAACGATTACGCAAATCGACGAGGCAATTCTGGTGCACACCAAGCTGAACGAAAAAGACCGAACGATGATTCTGTATATTTATTTAAAACATTTTGTTATTGAAAATACAAGAAAAAATCATCCATTTTCAGTTTAAGCAATAATAATAATCATTGTCTTTAAAATCTATGTTTTCGCAAAGACAAACTGGCATAATACGACTGCATAAACACATACATAATTTTCGACCGAAATGCGGAAGATAATGGTTAAAGGAAACACACAATCACTGTCGTATTGTCTTTACAAATATTTTACAAATATACCTATTCAAACATACATACATACTGTATGTTTCTTCCTTATCGAGTATTTACGCATGGGCTATAATAGCAGTACAAGCATTTAAAGTGTAGTTTAACGTTTATAAATACAAGAAAAATAACTTTTTTACGGACGTAGAAATTGAATACTAAGTGATTTATTGATTTCATACAAGGAAAAGACAAACATGGAAATACAACGCTTTCTGCTTGTCGGTGTTGTTATGCTTTACATTCAGTCAGGTAAATACTGATAATATATTAACATCAGTGTGGCGAAACCACGTGACTTTTTGATTGGATTTACGGAAATAAAGTGTAACGCTTGATTCAGGTAAGAGTTCGCTTCATAACTGTCTTGATATTTATCGAATTTTATTCAACTAAAGTGCACATACCCCTAAAAAGTGAGCTCTTTCGTCGTCCGCAAATGGTAATTTGATTTATCTAGTACTTTCTGAGATTAGCCTTCCCAAAGTCTTAGAAACGAAATAAATATATTACCGTGTACATTTTGGGAGGGCTAATCTAAAAAAGCACTGAATAAACCAAAATGCCTTTTGCAGTGGAGGAAATAACTCATATTGTAAGGGTATTTGCAGGTTATTTGAATTGAACTGAATGTTGTTTAACGGCTCATCAACACAGTATAGGTTATGTAGAGCCGCCCCAGAGAGAGGGGAAGGATACATAGGAATCCGGGAACCTTCCCTACTCTTATTATCGAATAGATTCCTATGGTTCTTTAACGTGCTCGGAGGATAGACCGATACACGGGACCGCCCGGTTTAAGTCCCCATCCGACGGACGGGGTTATTTGAACACAATTCGATAAATATTAAGGAAGTTATGAGGAAAACCCTGACTAAATCGAGTGCTTTGTTTACATTCGATCAAAAAGTCACGTGGTTTCGCAGCCCTGAACATATTAATACAAACTTTACCATGTTTACGATGCATGTGCGTGTTTAAAGGAATCGACTGTTTGAACAACGGTGTATATTAGAAACATAATACGTTGTTTATTCGCCACCGAAGCATTGTGGTGTAGTGGTTATAGCGTCGGGAGGTCGTGGGTTCTAGTCCCCTGACCGCGTCATACCAAATACTTTAAAAATGGAGTAGTCACTTGTAACCCTTTCCTGACGAGCAAATAATGGGTAGTTCAAGGAGGGTAGTCAACCACAAAACACAGAAACAAACATACGAACAGACAAACAAGAAGGCAAAAGTTATAATAAAAGCAAACGACATCACAAACACAAAAGGGTGGAACGGTCAGTGGCAAAGTAGGCCACTGGGGGTTAAAACGGTTCTAGGGTACACCAAACCTCACACTTACCCTATTGTCATCCCATTCAAACAGGACAGTGTAAATAAAGAAATCCCCGCCATGATCTAATCTCTTACCAACAAGGCAGCATCAATAGGCAATGTAAGTAAAACACAAATATGCTCGTGTAAAGGTACTCAATGACTTGGCAGAAGCCAGAGTAACAAGAGAATAAACTATTAAAGGCACGTCAAGAAAGATCATAGACAAACATCAAACGCCACCGTCCCAATGGGCTTTAGGTAGGCGTCATCATAGGGTCCACAGCCTTTCTGGTCATCGTACAATTGAAGAGGAAAGCATAGTGGCGAACTGTAAAAGGGTCCACCACCAAGCATGCAGTACGTTGCAAAATGATAGGGTCATAACCTCTTTTGATAAACTTTTTAACAAGTTTAACAAAGATAGAATGAAAGTGATCATGACCAAGAATCTTACGAAGTTTATAAATCACATCACCATAGAAGTCAGGTTGTGATAGCCCCTGTCGCAGAAGAGTCCTTAAATTACTTTTATAGTTGGAAAGAAGATCAGGGTTACGATAATAACATTTTGCAAAGGTTTTACGAAGTTTATGGTAAGTTTATGGTAACGGTAACCCTGATTGAGTAGCTTTTTAGTTATACAAATATTACGAATATTAAAGTCCTCAACTCTAGTACAACATCTTGAAAAACGAATAAGTTGAGACACATGCACCCCATACGAAGTTGCTCAGGGAACATCCCCATCCAAGTGGGGGTAATTAACAATGTCAAAATTAAAATCATCTCTCTTGTCATAGACTTTGCCAATTATTTCACCATTTTAAATCGAGAGATCTAAAGCTTTATTATCAGATATTTTAGCTTTATTAAGCTGAAGTTCTTTAGGATAAACATTATCAACCATAGTTGGAAAGAAAGGGCTGTCAATGTTCAATATGTCATCCAGATACCGAGAGGTGTCATTAAAAGCTTCAATAACATCTGCCTGGGTATCTGGTGAAATACTAAACATGAAATCTCTTTCATAGCAAAATAAAAACAAATCTGCGACAAGTGGTGCAAAGTTCGTATCCATAGGGATACCAACAGTTTGTCTATAAACGGTGGTTCCATACCTGACGAAAATATTATCTAATAGGAAGATGAGTGCTTAACAAACTTCATAGCAAAAATAAGGTATGATAATGGACCTTTAGCAAGTCCACATAGTATAATTATCTAAACTGCCGTTAGTAAAAAAAAGCTTTAATATTATTACATGCCAAACATTTAGTATTTTCTCTAGCGAATGTTTTTTGAATAAGAGAAATTAGCTTGTCTTTAATAAGGTGATGTGGTAAGGTTGTATATAGTGTAGAGAAGTCATAAGTGCTTATTGATGAAACTTGACCTTTATTGAAAATTTTATCAAGAACGTCTCCTGAATTTTTTATAGACCAAAATAAATTAATCCCATATGTTTCATAAGTTTTGTCACAATATAGTTTTACGTGATCTTTAAAAAAAAGTATGATAATGGACCTTTTGGAAACGGCCGAAAACGACACATACGAAATATTGCAGTCTCTGTTACACTTGTAAGACGATTAAATTTTTTTTTATTATTGATCAGTATGTCAGTAATTTGAAAGTGCACATGGTGGCTAATTATTCTATTAATATAAAACACAGACATCTCCCCTGTCTGGTACATGTTTCAGTGTTGAGTTTGTATGCTACCGAGTATAAGTTGACAATCCGCGTTTACTATTTTGAACAAAAAATGAAGAAGAAAATGACATTATTTTGGTACTTGAAGTTATGACGAGTGTTTCTGACTTCTAGAATGTGCCTTCGTAATCGAATCATTCCATTAACAGTTGATGTAAACACCATTAGACTGACCGCATAACTTAACAAATATAGATGCATTTTTGCTTTTGTAAATTGTCAGAATGATACAGTGCATACCCTATGCTAGTTTACCATGGAACGCTATCAACCACGCATATGATGACATTTATACATGTTATAGGTACGGCGAATACGCACATTGTGATATGGTATAGAACGAACTCGCCTACGTGTGGCTGCTCTAAAATATCTCCTATACTACAGATCAGTATTGTTATTACTTACTAATCCTTTGGGATCATCTAGCACAATTGTTTCGGGTTTGGAATAGAATACCGCCGTTGCTGGGGGCGTGAGATGTGTTGCCCCCTATATTACCTCTCATGAACAGAGGAGTCAATTAGACAGAGAATGCTGAGTTTCTCTCTTGGTTGTGCTTAATGCTTTATATTACCTCTCGTATACATACTCAATGAAACCGAGTCTGCTACTTTTCTCTCTTGTGTACGTTAATTGCTTCAAAGGGATCATCCCCCTTTTAGTATTTATACATATTTCTGCTTGTTTTAACTCCGTTTTAATAGCTCTAAACAATAATACAAGCTTTAAAAGTAGATCTAGTCTAAAGCCTTTTAGTTTTAATTTTTAGGTGAATGCATCTTATACGAAACAAATAATCAAACCGGATCGGCATGTTTCGGCACTTCTATTATACTATCTTGTGAAACTGGTGTGATCGCCATTGGCGATATAAAGGTCGGTGCACAGAATTTATCGAGTAAATGTCCTGTTAGTTGGACAAACGGGTCTAATACAACGTGTTGTGGACAATCAACAATCCCTTTAGATGACTGCATATTTGCCCTGGATTCGGAGACCAGTCAACCTTACTTTGATGATTGCAACGGAAGACGAGTGTGCTCTCGTCAAGCTCAGAATGTCGAACTCACGGCCGAAAGATGTGGAAACGCATATATAGACGACTACCCAGTCACGACGCACTACATGTGTATACAGTATCATTGCATACAAGGTATACGAGCTTATTTAAAGTAACTATCGGGCCAACAACAATCAAACTGTACAGCATACGTATACCGTTTCTAAACCTACTGACAACGAGGTATATATATAACTTACATATTTTGAGAATCCAAACTCTATAGACACATTATAAAATATTCATTCAGGCGTATTTTAAGAACCCATGAATAAACCTATGCATTTAATCGGCACATATTTATTAGTGTATAACCTGAACACCTCGATAGAGTTTTGATAAACAGTTGTGTGGTATACATGCTAGCCTTATGTGTTTTCTCACAAATATGGACATTTTTCTAAATATGATGTCCAACATAAAGCATCTGGTGTGATTTAAATGTCACTTCCAATGTAAAATATCAAGGTGGACGGGGAAAACATTTCAAATATTTTAATTTATTTAGTTTTTTAATCATATTTTTGTCAAACATATACGCTCAATAATATTATTACAGACAACAGAATAGAGAGTATGTGTTCTTCAAGTGATGTCTCCAGGACAGCGAAAGAGGCCACGGTCTATCTCTAGAGCACTGGATTTCCGATTTCAAACAAACCAGCAACGAGTCATAGCTGTGGGTGCTCTGTAGACTGATACGGATAACTGTGATGCTTCCATTCAGGCTGTGTTCATACAGAGGGAGCTCACAGGAAACAGGTAGAGAACGGAATTATATCCTTTGATTGCTTGGCATGGTTGTTATATTTGTTCCGAACAAGAATGTACATCAAATATTGATTAATGCTAAAATATACACATATTCTATTCATTTTTTGTTTTATGTTCTGTTTTTTGTTTATTTTAAGCTCACCTGAGTCGACCGCTCAAAGTGAGCTATTTTTGACATTAATTATCCGTCATCTGTTCGTTGTCCATTATCTTTTACATAATTGACAGTTTTGACCAAATTTCAATTAATTCTTACCCATCAACGTCGTGTAAATGATGGTCGGAAATTTGTTATAACTGGCCGCCATTAAGACTCCATACTGAAAATATATTATAAATTCCATTCCGATCCTTGGAGATCGCTGAGCAAGATATTTATGTACAGATATCGGTGGTACATTCTCCAATACTTTGTTTTCTCTAATTAAATTCCATTTTATTTATTTCGCCCATTGTTTTTTCGTTTATTGCAAAGCAAATTTACTTTAAACGACAAGACAAGCCTTAGCCAATTTTAACATCACAATGACAATTAGCGAGAAAATGTCTTCCAAGTTTGTAAACGTAGGGTCCTGAATGGAGCGCTGTGGTCTAGTGGTAGATCGTTGGACCCATGATCGAAAAGGCGTGGGTTCGATCCCCGCCATTGCCATATGTGTTGTGTCCCTGGGCAAGACACTTATCTGCATTTGCTTAGTAGTGCTTATACCCAGGAAGACATCGAGAGTGATTCAAATAATTTCAAAGAGCTTTCGTTTCAATCGATGTAAAATAATTAATTTTAACCTAAACGTAGGTTCCATGAAACATCCAAAATGTTTGCCTTTACTAGAATCCAACCCTTAAAAACATTATTCTTAAAAACTACAAACCGATTCGATAGCTGTTCTTCCTGAATGAATGTGAAATTGGGAAATGCTGCAATTTGTTTTACCTCGCCTGTACAGACTCAACCGAGATTGCTACTGTCCTCCCTTGTTTTAACCTTCCAAAGGATCCCCTTTTCTGTGTTAAATGGCATCACATTAACGTTCGTTTAATAACGTGTGGAGGCCGTAAAAAGTCTTCCCGTGCTAGTTGTGTTATTACTAACTGATCCTTTAGGATCATCAAGCCCAAATGTATGGCTTTAAAGTAGAATACCGTTGTAGCCGATGCTTGTTAGGAATCGTATGAACTGTATATTATCTCTCATGAACAGACTCTCAAATATTTCGAGTCTGCTACTTTTCTTTCTCGTTTGTTTGCTGATTCTGACGGATCCCTTTTTCTGCATTTAATGACTCACACTTAACGATCGATTAATCCTGTGCAGCGGCCGCAAGATGTCTCCCTGCGCTCCGAATCAGTAGTCCTCTTACTTACAGGTCCGTTGGGATCATCCAACCTGTCCGGCGTTACTTTAAAGTATACAACTGCTTTAGCCTATGCTAGGGGACGTTAGGGTTGTTTTTATCTTATATTCCCTCTCATGACTCAATAATAACGATTCTGCTACTTTCCACTCTTGTTAGCATTCGTTGGTCCAGAAGAATCCGCGTCTGTATTTATAACGTAGACTTTGAAAGTTGTACAAAATTTAATGTAGACCACTGGGCAAAACGATTCCCATGCCCCGGGTGTCAACATCTTGTTATAGAGAAAATTTGTAAAACAGTCTTCTCAAGGTCCACTGTATATAATTTGACAGGTGTTTGTCAAAAAAAAATTCACAATGTTAATCCAGAAGTCTTTATATTTCAACGTTATAAATTGTGGTCAGCACAACATCAACTATGGCTGCTGTTAATGTACACTTTTTATCGAGAGCTGCGAAAAAGATAATTAAAAATGAGTTCAGGGCCAGATGCGCACAAGACTTGATAATGAAGTTATCCGGAGGTTCAGTGATTTTATGTAACGATGTATTGAGACTGTTTCAAAATAGTATGTTGTTTTCTTTAAACATATGCTCTCTTAACCCGCCATTTTTATCAAACTTTGCAATTATGATTATGAGAACAATGTCTTTAAACTGTGATGACCGCCAGTAGTTAAAACATTTGAACAATGTTGATAATTGGCAAAGTTGTAGAGTAATAAGAAACACGTGTTGGTCTAGCGCTAATGATTGGCGAAATAAAACTTCGTTAACATTTAATGGAGTTTAGTAGGTATAAAGGTGTCGTTAGATCAACTAAATTCATTAATGAATGATCTCATGCTACTGTATTTAGAACAGCTCTGACATTGGTTGGCTGAAACCACTCGATGTGGAAGAGGCTTTGTCTTGTGGTGTAGAACGTGTTGCTGTGAAAGTATCCGCGTTTATAACAGAATGTGTTTCGCGACGTATATTGCGGTATATTTGTACACCAGGAGTATATGTTTGTCACGAAGTGTTTTGTACGTTTCATTGCTGACAAAAACTGAGCCAATTCTGCAAATAGCTTCTACGAGCATACAGAGATTCAAAATAAAAAAGTGAAATGGAGATCGCTTGAAAGAAAACAAGAAAAAAACAAAACTATTCGGTATGACAATAGAATAAGAGAGGATGAGTTTGATGTACCTTAGAAAACGGTTTAAACCTCCAATATCCTTTTGGACACTGACCATTCCATAGCGGTACTCCTGTTGTCAACCATTTATATTTGTGATGTCATATACATTGCGGTACTCCTGTTGTCAACCATGTATGTTTGTGGTGTCATATATGTTGCGGTACTCCTGTTGTCAACCATTTATGTTTGTGGTGTCATATATGTTGCGGTACTCCTGTTGTCAACCATTTATGTTTGTGGTGTCATAAATGTTGCGGTACTCCTGTTGTCAACCATGTATGTTTGTGGTGTTATATACGTTGCGGTACTCCTGTTGTCAACCATTTATGTTTGTGGTGTCATATATGTTGCGGTACTCCTGTTGTCAACCATTTATGTTTGTGGTGTTATATACGTTGCGGTACTCCTGTTGTCAACCATTTATGTTTGTGGTGTCATATATGTTGCGGTACTCCTGTTGTCAACCATTTATGTTTGTGGTGTCATAAATGTTGCGGTACTCCTGTTGTCAACCATGTATGTTTGTGGTGTCATATACGTTGCGGTACTCCTGTTGTCAACCATGTATGTTTGTGGTGTTATATACGTTGCGGTACTCCTGTTGTTAACCATTTATGTTTGTGGTGTTATATACGTTGCAAAACTCCTGTTGTCAACCATTTATGTTTGTGGTGTCATATACGTTGCGGTACTCCTGTTGTCAACCATGTATGTTTGTGGTGGTATATACGTTGCGGTACTCCTGTTGTCAACCATTTTTGTTTGTGGTGTCTTGTACCAGGTTCTGTGAATGCTACATTTCCTGTTTGTTATGAATACATGTTTTGGATGGCCATGTTCTGTGAATGCTACATTTCCTGTTCTGTTCGACTTTTGTATCTGATTTTATTGAGTCCATTCAAGGGAAGTTATTTATTCCATTACTTCAAACAGACATATATACAGACAAGCTGCATCCTTTTAAAATGTCAGCTGAGTTTAAATGTATACATATTATTTTACATTAAAACAAGTCGTCCACATCCGTACATATCCACTCTTAGCCTTACTAAACTTTTTTATTTTGCCAAAGCTGTATTGTTGATAAAAGTGATTAATTATACTAGCTCGAATATTATTTTCTCAATTTTGGTTACAGTGAAGGTTCTTGTGACCAACTGTTGCTTCTGACAGATCAAACGGGAACTGAAATCTCCAGATGGGATTGCTCAAACAACACCATATCATTGGAAACGATCAATTCGTCGTCTAATTTCATCCCATATACTTTACAGAACAGTCGGATTGTAGATGAAGGAAACTTTTGGGTTGGATTTCACGGTATTTGCATTGTATATGTAATACTCATGACTGTATTGTCTAGTGCAAACGTGTGTTAAAAGTTAATTCCGGCAATTATCCTGCATTTCGGCAGTAAACATACAAATCATAAAACATTTACATTTACGTTACATCTAGAGAAATACTTACCATTATTTGGATCGGGTAATGATGTTTCATCTTCACCTGGCAGGCTTTGCTTGCGTTTATTTGTTTAATAGGCTAAAATAAAAAATATCAAAAACTTGCGTCTTTCTTTTATTGTCTATGTCCTACATAGTCAGTTTTTAATAAAGCAGAAATAATCAGGTTCTTATTGGCGATAGATCACCTATTCATTTTCGTGAATATAATAATTATGCTCATGTGTGTCGTATCATTTTTAACAGTTGAAGCGCCTGACGTTGCTAATCTCACTGTGACCTGTCCGGCTAAACCACCAACTGTATGCATAACGACATCTGCCGTAACTACAACAATATCGACGACAACCACTACAACATCGAACGCTACATCAGAGACATCTCCTGCGTCTAAGACAACTAATACAGCATCGACTATTACTCCAACGTCCTTAGCGACAGGCTCGCTCGCAAAGTCAAACTCAAATAAGGATTCAGGTACAGCGACCATGTTGCTTATTGATACTGCAACTTCTTACATGATTTTTGTTTGTTTCTGCTTTTTTAATGTGTATGTTTGTGTATGTAATAAATGTATGTATTGTGTAGAATGTAGTTGACTTGTAACATAATGTGTTAATGTGCTGTTTGAATTCTCCACGTAATAATCTCCTTGTTGGAAGAAATACAGAATATACTTGTTTCAACATGCTTATTTTTTAATATTTAGTGTGTTTTTGTCTGAAATAAGAAGTTACCTAGATTTAAGAAAATATAAACAAATCATTTAAACAGCACAATTATGTTTTCTCTTAAAAGTTACAATTACCACAGCCATAAGTTTTTGTCGACTGACTGAAATGCTTCTGTGCATCTGTATTTAATAAGAAAACAATGTCAAATTCGAATAATTTAGATGCTGGTTTGCGTTAGTTCGCATTTCGGCTGCATTACGGACGTTTTTTTATGACATTAAAGGTGAAATATGGCGTATCTTTTGAGTATATATTCGGAAATATATATATATAATATACAATCTGTTCAAATCTTACACTTATTGGTTGTCCCGTTTTCTCACAGTAGCCAATTTTATCTCATAGCGCACACGCTTCGAGTTTCGCCCTGGTAAGTGTCACGTGATCCTGTGACGTCATTGGTACCAAACGATTAGCCGTGTCGCATTGAGTTGTATAGTATTGTCTATGTAGGATTACATTTTATGGTACTTGTTAAAAATGCCGTGTGCTGTTGCTGGGTGAAAACGTTTGCATAAAGAAGGACAATATAATAACCTAAGTTTCTTTCGTTTCTCTAATCGAGATAATGATATATTAAGATCTGAAGTGTGGTTAGACCGTTACCGAAGAAAATCGCCCCACTCGTCGAGAAAGTGGGAACCTACGAAAGACGCGCGAGTTTGCAGCAAACATTTTGAGTTGACTTCGTGGGAAGTCCATCCTTTGGTTTCATTATCTTTGAATTTGGAGAACAAAAGGCCATGCATATTTAAATCAACCCCGCCGTCTCCAAGCAAGTTGTATTCGCCTATTCGACCGGCGTTGAGGAGGAAATTCATACATGAAGTAAGATTAAATTTATGTTCAATTATCTTAGCACCTCATCGGGTATACGTATGATAATTTAAAGAAAGGTGTATAGTCTTAGATCTTTATATACACCGTGAATGTTTAGCTGTTGAATTAGAAGCATGCGTCTTTACGTGAATCAATGAAGAGTTGACGGCGCTAATAATATGTAGCCGTCATTTTTTAAAATATTGCTAAGAACGTTCAGCATATAAATTTAAATGAATCCGGTGAAATAAACACTGTGTCTTTGTTCCCAAATTTTAATCTTAATAATTTTAAATTATAAACCCCTTCTGCCAATAGTGTTATAAATATATATTATCAACATATATAGGTCTATGGATTTGAAAAAAAATACAAAATGTTTCATGGATATCTATTACAAGGCAGAAAATTAATGATATTACTAGCTTTTATATTAATTCAGTAATGTTTTATGGCAAAACAACAACAATAACGCCTCTTAGCTCGTGCAATAAGTAAAACAAGTATAACAGAATAATATACTTTATATTATGGTAATTGCATATGTTTGGTCTGTTTTCGATCTGTATATCAGGAGTAAGTATACATGAGTAAGTATACTTACTAACTGTCTATATCGTGCTCATAATACATTTGGCTATATTATTTAAATCATAGTATTTTTTCTGTCTTTGTGCGCGACAATTAGAGCTCGCATATCATGTGATATATCCGTCTTGTGCAATACGCGTCTGCCCTCGGCGGTATTACACCGCTCATGTAATTGCAATAAACAGGAAATATATCATAAAACTAGGTTTCCCTAAATGGTGCGTGCTTTTGTGATATACCGAAGTATGTACCCTAATTCGGCTGTACTTCAATAGTGGACCGCAGTATTTGATTAGTCTGTATTGATATTTGGGGGCAGTGGAGATCTAGAGAGCGTGTCATATTACAAACACCGCTCCTAGAGTGTTTGGTGTTAATGGCGACTTATGGCAAATATATAATACTATAGAACTTTTATGCTGTTTCATTTATTATTGTTTTCATTAATTTTTTATCAGTTATGGATAATATCTAATAAATAAATTTGTTCCATGTCTACTTATCGGCAAAAAAAATCTGACGCTCGTATTTAGACCAGGTCCATTCATTCGGAATATACTACATTTCGCGGTTATTGTGTATGTACCAAGATATTGCAGTGTTGCGGGTGACTTACTGTCAGATTTCGATGAAAACAATGTTTACGTTGTTTTTTGTTTGTTGTTGCTGTCAGTGTATAAAGACACTATTTTGTTAGATTAGTGAATAGTGTAATGAACCGCTGAACGTAACGAATGACATGACACGATAGTCTTTACAAGCTCTTCATTTGCACCGCGTTCGACTTCATCATCAGTTGATGAATCCGATGTATTTTCGTCCTCAGACACGTATTCTGGCTCAAAATCGTAAGGTTGCACATTGTGTAACCGTCTTATCACGGGCATTTCCTCTGACTCGGTATCATGATCGCTTATTTCTCGCATTTTCACACAAGTTATACTGTTTTGCGTTCAGTCCCAATGTAAACAAAAAACAGTTTGTTCCCAATGACGTCACTTCCGGTAATTCGCGCAAGAGTTTTTCCCCTTAGATTTTTTTCGATATTTTAGCAATGCCTGTTCGCCTGTTCGATTTTTATCTTTAAAAACATATTTTTACTGAACATACATCAATGGCATAGTAATAATCGTATTTATAATGATATTTAATACTTAAAAACATATCAAAAGCGGATTTGTTGATTTAGGACCAATTTCTGCTTTAAGTCATTTTAGAACCTCTATCGGCTTTTACCACGACAGTATGAACATATGTTCAATTAAAATATACTTTTTAATGAAAATATAATTTTCAATGCAAGTATATCAGAAATGTTTTCAAATGTCTTTAATCACCCTTAGGATATGTTGCCTGCTTTTTAATTTAGTCGTTTGCTTTTGCCTTCTTGTTTGTCTGTTGGCGTGTTTGTTTCTGTGTTTTGTGATTGACTCTCCTCCTTGAATGCTACTTTCCCTGTACGATATTTTTATATGTCTTTTTTTGACTTATACCTGTGATACGCAGGCTTCATAACCTCTGCTCTCAGCTAAAATCCTTCGTTTGTTTCGCCTATTGATTTCTCGTTTAGGGCAAAGCGTTTTGTTAGAAACTAGGACCATACGTCGCTGACCATGGAATGGTGTGAAAACATCTCATTGAAAGTTCCGTGTTTTCCGTCATATGCATACCATCTTCGGGATGGCTCGAAATTCTGTACTATTGGCATTTTAAATATTGAGTTCTGCTCTACCTGGGGCTAGAGGGCGTTAACGGTTGCAAGCACTTTTCATTACAGTTCATAAATCTCTAATCAAACCGAGACTGCAGTATTTGTTGTAAAGGCCATGACATTCTTTCGTTCCATTTTATAATTTTTGTGTCATTCAAATGTGTTATTAATTTCCAGATACGATTATGATCATCATCGTCGTTAGTGTGGTCGTGGTTGTGGTCTTGCTTGTCCTCATGACGGTGTTGGTCGTATGTTGGTATTGCAGAAGGAGTGACAAGAAGAAACGGGTAAGCAGCTGGTAAAATGCTGTCAGAAAATAAATGATCATAACATAAAACAGTAATTAGTGAAAACAGCTGAATAGCTACGAATTTCAAATATATGTTTATTTCTGAAATAATAAAAAGTATAAAGTGTTTACATAGGTTTAGGTAACTAGACGTAAGGATACATTCAAATCCGTTTTGTTTCCTATAATTATATTAATTTGAGAGCGCCTAAGCTACATGTGGTTATGACTTTATCTGTATTGACACAACTATATATTTGACATTCTCTAGTTTGTTTACATGTCAATTTCCATTTAGGAGTATGCTATGAAATCATCATGACCATTTGTTCCATTATTTAATTTGATCACATAACGTCAATTGTTAGCAGTGTCGAAAACCCATTAAATATTCTATTGTATGACATACGTGTAATACAACCTGGAACGAATTTGATTGGTTGATTTAAACCTGTAACACTACGCAAGTTTATTAACTGAAACTATTTTATTTTATTACAAATTCACTCAGATCTGAGTCATAAACTTATTATTTGTGACAGCTTATAAAAATAATGCATGTTATACAAAACATTGTTGTTGGTTTGTTAAAAAGTTGGCGTAAACTGCTATTTTGTAAATAGGTAAAACACGAACTCTTTTATACGCAACGTTATGTGTGAAACGCGACGTAACGACGTCACATATTTTATGACGTTTTGGCGCTTAAGTGTGTCTGACGTCGTGGTGGTTCTATGTCCATCTGAATTATTTTTTACTAATTTTATTGCAATGTTATGTGATAAAAAGTATCTTAAACTAGTTCCCATTCCATATAAGATTTATGAAACTCGCCAAAAGGCTCGTTAAAATTAAAATAATTCATAACTCGTTTCATAAATCGTATATGAAATTGGAACTCGTTTATGATCCTCCATGTATTTTGCAAATCGGTTTAAATTTAATTAAAATCACGATTTGTTTTTGTCAGTATTAGAACCTTAATATCAGAATGGTATACATATCAACATGTACATATAATAACGTTTGATGATTCTCGTTATTTTTATCCGTTTTTATTGTTTTTATTGTTTCTATATGTACAGGAAGACGTCATTTTAGACGATAAATCCACCGAACTAACATCTGTCACAAGTAATCAGGATGAAAAACAAACCACATATGTACAGGCAGACGAGAGATACGCAGAAATTACATCTGTCACAAGTAACCAGGATCAAAACCAAATCAAAGAAGAATAGGAAGTAAATGCGGAACCGCAGAAACTGACATGAAGAAACCTGATATCATTTACAACTGCATTCTTATTACAGTCATATACAACTACATAAGATTTTGCCGGAACTACTTTTTTAATTACATTGTTGTGACAGTTGTGGTGTATTCTTGCGCGGAGTTCTAAAGTAGGTCAAAGTTGACCCCTAGTGAATCCAGAAATATTTATTGAACTAAAGGCACATTCTTGTAAATAAATGTAATATATAAGTTAATCAACACTGTTTTCGTATTATATCCAGTAATAAAAAAACAGTGTTGATTAACCTCTATTTATTCTACACATATGATAGTTGAGTTAATGCCGGTATTCATGACATGTCGGTGCTGTTGTACTGTTTACCATTCTAGCTTCGGAAATGATTTTAGGTTGGACAAACTTAAATATTATTAAAGAAAACAGATGCCTAAATGCATACTCCGAGACAAAAAGAATACTTTGCATCAACATCCACATAAAAATGTAAACGATTTGCACTAACAAAGGGTCGTAGCTACCTATATGTAACTATGAACTGTGTACATATTGTCTGTAAAAAAATAAATAAATACAATTTTAAAAAATCCAAATACAATACAAACGAACGCTGGGGAAGTAAAAGGGGACGTCTTACTTACTTTTCCATGAAATTAAAAAATCTGGCTAATCAGCAACAATTCAGCGTCAATATAGGCAATAACAATAACGGGAAAGGTCTCCCAAAATGCACCACTGAGCGTTGGTGGGTACTGGGGCATGCTCTCCCAGTTAAAAAACTTAAAATTGAGCAACAAACATCTCCCCCAACCCCTCCATATTCCCCCACTTCCCCCATCTGTTTTAATGCTCTTTTACGACGACGGGCTATAATTCAGGTGATCTAAAACATACCTGGCCTACGCGGGAAGGTACCTTCGGTTAGATGTATGATATTTCAGTTTTTATTAAAAGTTATTATAAGAAACTGTAAACATGCTTGCCATTTATTATTATCGTAATAAATATGCATTTTTTAACTTCACATTATTGAAGTATCTTTTTTTAAAACTCGTCCCGTTAGTTTTTCTCTTAACTTATATTTGTTCAATCATTAATATTAATTATAAGAATTGTATAAAGTCATTTGTTTTTGCATATTATTAATTTTTGATATTATTGCACCAATAATATATTAAAACTCATAGTATAATAAGACGAAATAGTGAATACTTAAATTTTGATTTATTTAAATGTAACCAGGGTAAAAGTAAAAATGATACTGAGTATATAATTCAAGACACCCATTTCAAATACTTCAAGATAACCGTGTGTCCTTTTAAATTGCATCTTTCTAACTGCGTACATTTTTTCATGTGATTATTTGTTTACCGGTTTTATTTTGTTTTATGTTGTTATGATTATGCTATATCGTCCCATATGTATATATTATAGAGAGGCATGGGTAAATCCTAAAAAGAGTTGGTGGTGGACCCTTTTACAGTTTGCCACTATGCTTTCCTCTTTAATGCTACTTTCCCTTTACGATCTTTTTATATTTCTTTTGACGCACAATAGTGTTGTTTGTGCCGTGTGGCGACCGTAAAAAGTCTCCCCGTACATCCAATCAATATTGTTATTTTTACATCCTACAGGGATTGTATGACATTCATTGAATTCTACTGAGGAGGATGTTGTTTCCGCACATATCACTCGGTGCACTAGGTTTTGACCTAGGTTTTCCTTTCGTAATCTAAAATCGGGAATTCAGGAATTTCATAATAAATTTGTTTTAGTTCCTGCAGATAAAGCAGCTAATAATGTAATTATTGTTTGACGCCTACATTACGTCAATGTTTTATCTCTGGAAATCGGCAGCACCAATTCGTATACTCCAGTTAATTCTACTGAGGATGATGTTGTTTCCGCACATATCACTCGGTGCACTACTTTCAAGGCTGGTGTAAACGATAAGCAAAATAAACTGCCTACCATGTACTGGATTCCTTAATTACATAAAAATCCATATAAGGCTCGCTTTATTTCTAATTCTAGTGCCTGCACCACAACAAACATCTCCAAACTTTTAACTTCTTGTCTTACTGCAGTTAAAGATCACGTTAAAGTATATTGTGATAAAACTTATGAAAACTCTGGGATTAATTTATTTTGGTCTATAAAATATTCAGGAGACGTTCTGGATAAAATTTTCAATAAAGGTCAAGTTTCATCAATAAGCACTTATGACTTCTCTACACTATTTAAAGACAAGCTAATTTCTCTTATTAAAAAAAAAATCGCTAGAGAAACTACTACATTTTTGGCATGTAATAATATTAAAGCTTTTTTTACTAACGGCAGTTTAGACAATTATACTATGTGGACTTGCTATGAAGTTTGTGAAGCACTCATCTTCCTATTAGATAATATTTTCGTCAGGTATGGTAACACCGTTTATAGACAAATTGTTGGTATCCCTATGGGTACGAACTGTGCACCACTTGTCGCAGATTTGTTTTTATTTTGCCATGAAAGAGGTTTCATGTTGAGTCTTTCACCAGATACCCAGGCAGACGTTATTGAAGCTTTTATTGACACCTCTCGGTATCTGGATGACATACTGAACAATGACAACCCTTTCTTTCCAACTATGGTTGATAATATTTATCCTAAAGAACTTCGGCTTAATAAAGAAAATATATCTGATAATAACGTTTCTTTTCTTGATTTAGATCTCTCGATTGAAAATGGTAAAATAATTAGCAAAATCTATGACAAGAGAGATGATTATAATTTTGACATTTTTAATTATCCCCACTTGGATGGGGATGTTCCCCGGGCAACTTCTTATGGGATGTATCTGTCTCAACTTATTCGTTTTTCTAGAGCTTGTACTCGAGTTGAGGACTTTAATATTCGTAATCTTTGTATAACTAAAAGGTTACTCAATCAGGGTTACCGTTACCATAAACTTCGTAAAACCTTTGCAAAATTTTATTTTAGTAACCCTGATCTTCTTTCCAAATATAAATGTAATTTAAGGACTCTTCTGCGACAAGGACTATCACAGCCTGACTTCTATGGTGATGTGATATATATATTCGTAAGATTCTTGGTCATGATCACTTTCATACTATCTTTGTTAAACTTGTTAAAAAGTTTATCAAAAGAGGTTATGACCCTATCATTCTGCAACGTACTGCATGCTTGGTGGTGGACCCTTTTACAGTTCGCCACTATGCTTTCCTCTTTAATTGTACGGTGACCGGACAGGCTGTGGACCCTATGATGACGCCTACCTAAAGCCCATTGGGACGGTGGCGTTTGATGTTTGTCCATGATCTTTCTTGTCGTGCCCTTAATGGTGTATTCTCTTA
This sequence comes from Cyrtodaria siliqua, assembly GCA_037043455.1. NCBI lineage: Eukaryota > Metazoa > Mollusca > Bivalvia > Adapedonta > Hiatellidae > Cyrtodaria > Cyrtodaria siliqua. The sequence goes on along the minus strand of JAWPHD010008012.1, from coordinate 58,796 downwards.
CTGCTCTGGCTTCTGCCAAGTCATTGAGTACCTTCATTGTGGCTTTCTAAGCCATTGTTTTTTTGTATTATATTTACCCGAGCATATTTGTGTTTTACTTATATTGCCTATTGATGCTGCCTTGTTGGTTAGAGATTAGATCATGGCGGGGATTTATTTATTTACACTGTCCTGTTTTAATGGGATGACAGTAGGGTAAGTGTGAGGTTTGGTGCACCCTAGAACCGGTTTAAACCCCCAGTGGCCTACTTTGCCACTGACCGTTCCAAGGCGGTAACCCTATTGTCAACCCTTTTGTGTTTGTGATGTCGTTTACTTTTATTATTACTTTTGCCTTCTTGTTTGTCTGTTTCCATGTTTGTTTCTGTGTTTTGTGGTTGACTGTCCTCCTTGAATGCTACTTTCCCTGTCCGATCTTTTTATATTTCTTGTGATATTTTATTGTTATTTACATTGAAATGTTTCCATGTTGTGCCATTTTTTGCAGTAGCCGACTTATATGCATATGGTCGGCTTCCACTAACCTTTCCTTTGCGGTATTCTTGCTGTATATGGTGTCTGATGTACATACTCTCGTACTACGTTCTCGTGTCGAAATTGCTCATGAGCATGCGTTATGCATCAAATAAAGCAATCATATATGCATTCAAACACTACCATCGATTTTATTTTACTTGACCTCGTGATTAAAAATAATTGTATACCGTGAAACTCGACACTTGTTTTTAGAATATCATGTTAATAACAATTTCCCTTTACTGTTTATTTACTGAAATTCCAACTTGCCTTTAATAAGTATTTTTCCCCCATTCATTAAATCTTTCGATACAGTTTAATTAGTTTTGCATATGGGTCACTACACAAATAATACCTCTACCCGAGTTTGACAGTCGCGATATCAAATATCTCAAGAGATCAACCACACCGTCAGTTATTTTCTTAAGTAAAGAATAGGTTAAATAGTTAGTTCTTTATTATCAGTAATGACATAAATATGTCGGTAAAATTTATATTAAATCCCCCTTTTCCGTGTCCTAGTTATGCATGACCTTTGTTAATTGTACTTTTATAAAAAGAAGTATTTAAAGATATAATACAATCTTATACCATTTTCAGAATATATTATGTTAGAATTTATGATTTGTTGCGAGTGTTCTTAAATGTATTTTAAAATACGCCCACGAATAAAATATCAGTTAACTGCAGGGCCGCATGTGACATGCAGCACAAATAACTTCTCTCTACTGTTCCTCGATCTAGTAAAGCGTTCCCACGTTTAAGCGTTCCCACGCTTGTGTAGAGCGTTCACTATCTATAATAAAGCGTACCCTCGATATAGTAAAAGTGTTCCCATGTTCTATATTGCGTTACAGCACTAGTACAGCACTAGTACAGCCATCCAATGCTTTGGTATAACCTTCTCACACTCTAATTTAAAATCACTGTAAAATGTAAGCTCTTCCTCGCTTTATTTGTAGTTATATACAGAATATATCCTGTTCACATATGTTGAGTTTATTTCTAAACAATTCATGGGGCCGTAGTAGTCCAGTGGTGGATAGCACGCTCGATTCTCAATCCGGAGATGACGGGTTCGAGTGTCGCTGTCGCAATTGGGTTACTTCCGTGTGTCCCAGATGCTTCCCCTAGCCCCGTCTATCGAAGGTAAAATGGACGGTCTCGTGTATCGGGGTTTATTCTCCGAGCACGTAAAAGAACCATAGCATTATATTCGATAGTAACAATAGAACAGGGTTCCCGGATTCCTATTTATCATCCACAACCTCTGGGGAAGCTTGAACTAAGCTACACGATGTGTTGATGGGGCGTTAAACAACAACTCAGCTATATTCCAGACAAGTTCATTTTCAACTGATATTTAGATAATATTAAAGTAACTATCCCGCCAACAACAGCAAAATGTTACATCATGTGTACACCGTTTCTAAAATTACTAACAACAACTTTATATAACTTACATATTTTGAGAACAATGTAAACGGTTTTAACCAGCCATGACATGCCTCGAAACTGGAGCGTCGAATTAAGAGTTACCAACTCATAATTCATTTTAATCATTTTTAGAACCGGTGTATACACCTTTACTTTAATCGGCGCAAAAACATTATTATATAACCTGAACACATGAATAGAGTTTTGATACACTATTTTGTAGTGTCATTTTGCCATTATTTGGCGGGTTAGTTTCTTAACTTCAAAACTAAAATCAGTTCGGTACCTCATGGTCAATTTCATACTTTTGGTTTACGGGTCATTGAAAGTGCACATAAACTTTTAAGGTTCTCGGTCGTAACTGGTCTTTACAAAGGATTGGAATAATTATATAGAGACCATTTAACTACTGAGGTCGATTATAGGGAAATCCTTCACGAGATGATAGACGTGTTGCTCTTCTCACGAACAAGCGTATGCGAGTGAGTGAAAAATCAAAACACGAATACCATCGAGTGAAGGATTTCCCCATAATCGAACCCAGTTAGTCACAGTTAGTTACTTGTGTGTTCGGAGTAAGTTATTATTATTTAGCGATTATGAATATTCTTTCACTGAAAAATCCCAATCTTTCACCCACATAAATGAAATGTAATAAATGTACTCTGTACACGTATATATATATCAACGAGACATGATATACTTACTCTGAAATCAAAACTACCTTGTGTCGTGAACTCAATTACACCGTGTATTGCGTACTAAAATAAAGTCATATTTGGAAATGTCTTCTCTGTGACTTTTGAATAAAAGCATCATTTTCTATGACGTAAGTAAACGTTCACCCAATCACTGACAAGAAAAGACATGTTATTAAATACGCTCACTTACTAGCAAATTAACAGATTTGTTTTCTTCTGAATAGAATTGTTTTAAGTAGCAATCTACTAATTCCAATATATTTAAATATCGCCACGTGTATTGTTGTGATATATTGATTTTACTTCATATTTAAACAAGGGATTTACTTAGAGCATGTTTAATTATGTTTAATTAGCCTCGTGTTAAACTAATTAAGGAGATTGCTTCGCCCATGTACGATTAACCGGTTTAGTCATTGTTCCGCCAATATGGAAAACTCAATGATAGTCGTCGTACTATGATATTCGTTCAAATTTGCTATAATTTTTCCTTTCATAAATAATAAAGTTATTACAGGGATATAACAGAAGCGTGCACGAGCTACTCATGGACAGATTAGGCAAAGCCGAGTATTTCGTTTAGCCTTGTTTGGCGCAGTTTATTGAAGGGCCCTTTTTCAAATATAAATTAATGTCAACGTTATCCTTTGTAATGGTAAATGAGATACGTGTTGTATTTAATTTGATTTAAACATATTTTATTGCCAATAATTTTTCATACAGAATAATATCCACAAATATACAATAGAAATAGTATGATGAAAAATGGGTCGAGTAACAAGTTCTACCAACATTATGTTAAAACCTTCCCAGTTAACATCTTGAAATTGCAAATGCATTTGGCTGAGTGAAATAAATTACAATGGCAAATAATACATTGAGACAGAGAGAATGATGAATAGTGAACACAACCTATGAGAGAGAGAGAGAGAGAGAGAGTGAGAGAGAGAGAGAGAAGGCGAGTTTTCCCCAATCTCTAAGTTCCAGTCAGTTAGAAAACAATAACGCTTTGAACAGTGTAAACAAGTTTCATTAACTGTTATAGCTTTATAACGAGATATGTAATAACAACAACAGCAAACACTATAATAGTATGCTTAGAGTGTCGAAATGCGTCGGAGAAACAGACACCTATGTAAACCTATGTGTTTCTCGTATATATGTTTGAACTGCTTCGAAGACGGATTTATTTTCCCTCTCAGTTATCTGTTCACGACCATAAAGGAGTGTGCTTAAATTTAACGGGTGTAAATGGCGAGTAGACTGAAACAGATGAAGCCGATAAGCTGAAAATTTGTTACATTGGAAAACATAGTGTTCAGCATCTTTTACTTCACAGCCGCACTCGCAGGTAGTTGAATCTCGCAAATGGTTAAGGTATAAGTCGTTATTGAGATTGCTACAAACATTCCTCATTATGGCATGTAAAACAGCAAATAATCTTTGTCCACATAAGTAGTAAGATGGCATTTTTGTACTAAAAAAAACAAATGTTAATAACCCTTTTCTTAAAAATTGAGATACTTTCAGAGTTTCGTATTTCTATTGGCAAGTTATTCCATAGTTCAAGAGAGGAAGGAACAAACGACTTATTGTATATTTCGGTTCTCCTAGCAATAATAATAATATAATAAAAGGAGCCTAATGAATATCGAGTGACTTTTGTATGGTCAAAACAAATGAATGTTTAAGTTTTCGATAATGTTTATAGCTTTTTGACGAAATGTTTGTTTTCTTTCGCTAACCTATATAACCGATATAAATTACTTATATTTTTATAAAAAAAATGGACTTAAGTTATTACATGCAATAGTTTTTTTTTTTGTTTTTTTTTTAATTTCTTCAAAAAATAAAACCACTTTCCATGACGTCACTTGGACCAATCACCGACATATTAAACTGGGTTCCCTATTAAAATCACTTCCTGATTGTGGTAAACAATCGCAACGCCGACTAAAGCGCAACGCCCGTTTTTTGTTTCGTTGTTAGTGTTTGTGTTTCAATAATCTTTCTTATTTGCATATCGATATATTACTTGTTATGAAATACCATTTGATACTGGCACATTAGTTTTAATAGAGAATGCTTAATATCTAACCAGTGGGAGCGCCAAGCCGCCGCGGAGGGATATTTACTTAAAAACGTCACGCGCAAAAATCGTAAACAAACTGCGTTTTGAGCAGATTTCAGGGTGGCGGTCAAAATGACACAAGTGATGTAAACTGTATTCAACTGACAATGTACAATGATGACACACATAAACAAATGCATCAATTCGTTTGTTACAGAATGAATTTTAAGTTTTTACGTGTTTTGTCGATTCTTTTTTATTAAAAATATGATTTCTAGGCTTTTACAAATTACCGATCGTTTCGAAAAATGATGTGAAAATTTTAGCTTTTAATCAAATTGATAATTACAGTTTGTTCTTATAGCGAGAAAAAATACGAAAGCAATAAAGTCAAGACAAAGTCTTCCTCTACAGGCCTGTTAAATTTCATCAAAATTTGGAAAAAATACTTTTTTCTACCCAAAAAAACGTTTCATGACCGTTCATAAAATTACACACAGAAAAGTGTGACTCTCTTCAACCGTGTGCTTCATACAAAAAACTATCAGAATCATATTGTTATCACTACAATTAAAACATAATTTATACAAGCCATTTCCTTATAAAATAACCATCATTTTCATGGCCTACTTTTAAAATAAATTTAGGTCTATGTTGTGTTATTGTGAAAATTATGTCAGTCAACAAACATGCGAAAGAGCAAAATGTCAGCTGTTTATCGATCGACTTCAATTTTTTTATTTTGTATCTCGATTTGTATGAAGATTTTAACAGCGAGAAAAAAGACAAGAACATGAACGATGAGTTTAATCCTTCCTCTGGCAGTATGTGAATTTTCAAGCGAATTTGAAAAAAGTACTTTTTTCTACCCAAAAAAACGTTAGGTCACTGTTTTACGCAAGCGTTTCGAACGTTGTTTTTGTGTAGTTTTGTTACACGGCATGGAATACGGCATGCAATACATCGGTCAGCTCTGTGTGTGATAAATTCTGAAATTACCTGATATATTGTAGTGAACAGACAGTCGATAAGAGACAAAATATTTATGCTAACGTAATATATTTTAAATTCGATTGTTATTGAAAATATTGCAAAAAAATCAATACCGTGTTTCCCCGAAGACCACATTCCAACACAGAATTGTGACGTCACAATGCTTGTACTTCTTATAATCACAGGGTGAAAAGGTGTACGCGGACAATTTTTTAAATCTTCGAAAGGACGTGTGTTTTTATTGATTTATTTTGGTCGAAGAGCCCTTTAAAAAAAGTATCATTGGCTATTATTCTTTCGACCCATCCACCACCCGCCCCCGATCCCCACCCAGCACATTTTTTTTTAATGGACACAATGATTTTAAATGTATTTTAAAGGCCATTTGGATTGTCGACGCAAATATAATATGAACTAGGGCTTTATTGATTTGAACAGCGACCGCAGAGGGAAGTAAGATGGATGAATAGTCCCATTAGACATGCCATCACCAGGGCTCCAGCTCCTTAGGTTCAACGCCTTTTCTACTGTGTAACCGATGCCTCTTTATGGAAAGTCTGTGAAATAGCATCTTTGAAACAATCTGTGTATTAAACCGTGCCAGCGCCTTTACATCTGAGATACCAAGAACACATGATTGGCAATCGACCACTTACATGTATGTGTACCCTACTGCACCCCCTCCCCTCCCTTCGCCACCACACACAGTTTAACTGGTCTTAGTGGGGTTCGGGGTCCCTCCCGCCCCCACTCCGTTTAACTTATCCTAGTGGGGTTCGGGGTCATGCTACCCGTATTATGTTTTTTTGATGTTACAATGCGCGTTCTGACGTATATTTCAGAGTTATAAAACGGTATTTAAAGGTAAGTACACACAAGTACCCGAAAATATTTTTGGACTTTTTACGTTTTCGATTTCCGAGTTAGGCGTAGGGTCGGGCGTACCGTGCTTACGCAGAGCTACGCCAATGACACCTACCATCTTTTATGAAACTATATTAGTATCAATCAATAAGGGATGGTCGGAACCCTGCAGTCTATAGGGTAGATAGGCTCGCGAGGGTAATAACCCTAAACTTAGTATCCTTTTGTAGAATTTTTTTTTTCAATAAAATTCGGATTCGGCCGGTATAGCGATGACCAAGACACTTTCCTTTAGTCTCGTCCGTCGGATGGGGACGTAAACCGGGCGGTCCCGTTTATCGGTTTATCCTCCGAGCACGTTAAAGAACCATAGGAATCTATTCGATAACAAGAGTAGGGCAGGTTCCCAGATTTCTATGTATTTCTTCCCCTCTCTCTGTGGCGGCTCTAAATAACATATACTGTGTTGATGAGCCGTTAAACAACATTCAATTCAATTAAAACGTATATTGTCTCGTGGTCTAGCTTGTGTGTCGTCTCAACATGGGATAAATAAGAGCTATTAACATTATATATTTACTTATATATATTAAGCCAATAAAAAACACCTGTGTTTCCTGTGGCCCGACCGACCCTATTTTTAAGGGGCCGACCCTAAATCTTTTTATGAAAAAAATAAAAAATATTGTTCCGAACAATGATTTATCACAATATATCGAGGTAAACTGACATCACAGAGAAACTTTCAGCTGTATCATCAACTTGAATGGGGTTTATGATACAAATACATGTAGAATCTCACAGTATCTTGCTCCAAAAAAAAAAAGAAAGCCTACCTACCGACCCTATTTTTTTAGAGCATGCAATAGGAAACACACCTATTTTTTTTGTTTGGCCTTACTATATTTAACTTATAAATCGGCTACTGTGCAGCTTCTTCTATTTTTTAATTTTCTAACGTACTTAAAATTTTAAGATGGTCGGCAAAATGAGAAAAGCATGAAAAACGGCATCATGTATTATATATAACACACAAGTCTGTCATGTGCTTTTGTCAGCAAGGACATTTATCATTCCTGATTTATTTTAAATGGATTGGAGGCGGTCTGGAAGACTATAGGCGTCTATTCAAATACGTAATGCGTTTCATTTTAATATTCAATGTACATAATATTATGCTCTAACCACAACTTTGCCAAAAATAAAATTCATATTTATTGGACATGTCAATAGCATTGAATAATTGCTAAGGAAGAACTTTATACATATTTTCATAGAATAAGACGAAAATGTGTGTTTCATGAACATAAGTAATAGAGGGTCTTACATGAGAGCTGACAGAGCTTAAAGTGATCCATAAGCGTCTGCCATGTCCACTGGCACAGATATATATATTATAGGGAGGTCACGTGTAGTTTAAATGTTGGAAATACTCAGGTTTAATGAATTCATAAGTCATTCAACTGGAAAAGTGATCATTTGTTTAATAGGCATGTCAAACATATAATACATACTGGTAATGGCTGTGAGTGAAATGTATAAATTATTGGTGCAATATTATCAATAGTTTAGTAATATAATAATAACTATTAGCTTTGCACTATTCTAGTATTAATATTAATGATTGCAAAAATGTGAATTATGTAGAAAAACTAATGGGACGCTGCGAGTTGTTAGCTTTTCAACAAATCAAGATTGCTGTGTGTCCCTTTAAGGTCCATAATTAATATGTTAATAAAACAAGTAACAACCCTATGCTGTTTGTTTTTAAAAGTTGTGTCACAGGTTTTGAACATAGTTAGCATCAACATGTATTCTCCGTTATATGTACACGTAACAGTCAGTTCAATAAAACTGTATACTTCAACGTCTCAAATGGAATGATGAGTGTTTTTTTATTGAGTATTAAATAAGCAAAACTACTTTTCACATCACTCTCATTGGCATGGATGACAGGCTAAATGCATGTGGGAGGAAACCAGCATACACAGATCATTGTGAAAAACTTGAGTGTCAATTAGTGTTGAGAACAAGAACTGTAGATGTAGTTCAAGAAAATCCATTCAATTTATTGTTCAATACTTGGATCCATTACAGTTGTATACCGTAACCTTGTGTTGTGTAAATGGCAGCATCTTGTCTGAAAAATAAAGAAAATGCAAACACTGAGTATTACAACTTAAATATCTGCTGTACATGAAATACTAAAACTTGATCACTTTTAATAATATACAAAATATGTATTTTATATAGAACCAATACAAGCCAAAAAAATAAAAATTAAACCTGTGTTTACATATCATTGTCAATAAAAGTGGGCCAGTATATTTATTTGGTATCAAATATTTACTTGTTATCTTTTTTTTACTCCATAAATTATATTTAGACCACAAGAACATTAAATAAAGAAAAATCTGACTGACTGCAGGCTTAAACATATTATAACAGATTATATTATTTTTTTACCTCACAATAACTGATTTTTATTATTTCATTCCCAATAAAAAGAGGAGTCAGCAGTGTATTAAGGGAGTAAACCAGACCTGTATATTTAATTCGGTCTTAGTCAATATAAAATTTACTGAAAAAGATTACCAAATGTTTTGTTTTTTTAATACTGAGAACGTATGTATTGTTTAAGATCCTTTTCATGCTTTAATACTGTCTTTCAGTTCCACCTTTCAAGGTAAGGTTTCCAGGTGTTTTAACTAGATTTATCTAATTATTATTATTTTATTTATTGTTTGGCATTGATGTGAAATGCTTCCCCACCATACAAATAAGTTCTGCTTACAAACCTCTATGAAATCGATCTTGTTTTTGTGAGCTCCTCCAACCTCACCTCATCCAACCTAGAGTCGCATTTCAGATCAGAATATGTAAGATGCAGGCATCATATCTGTGAGACTGATGTCTCCCTATGAAAAATATAATGACACAGTGTATAAACGCAATTGCCAAATTTCATTGGATTTGAACATTTCGCTGAAATTAAATAATAATTAGATAGATCTATGCATTCAATTCTTATTTCTATGTACTGTTACTTAGAAAATGTGTTCACAAAATTGGGAAGAGGACCAGGCCTGTCCATGTTGGGGAAAAAAGACGAGCTTATTTCTCATTTTGGGAAAGATGTAAGATTTTACCAATTAAGTAAATTTGACAATACTATGCTTTATTTATATTTTCAGCCAAAGGTTATTATAATTACTGTTTCTCAGTCAGAACTGACTCCACAGACAAAAACATAGTGCAGAATTAATGCTTTTTCTCAAATTCTGAGACAATGCTGCTTTCTGATTGGCAAATATTTCTGCCACAATTGGGGAACAAACAGTCAAGTTCTCAATTGGGAAAGAGGCCTTTTAGAGGTGTCTCTGTTACATAAGGTAAAAAAGCCCTGTTCATGGTACACAGATCACTTTAGCGGAGTCAATCAACATAAAATTGAACTGGGATGTAGTGTATATTTTGTTTTTAATTTAAAACCAAGTGTTGCAGAATTTAGCATTTCATTGAACACATTTTAAGTAGGGTTTGTAGAGAAAATATGCAGGAGGGACGTAGAAGAGAGGGGAAGGGGGTTGGGGATAGTGGTGGGGGCAGCAGCGCCTTTTTACCAGTTTTGGGGAAGGGGCCTTTTGCTCTTAATTGTGGGTGGAATACATAAATGGGGAATGCAATTTCCAAGGTAAGTTTAAAAAGTGGGGAAGTCTGCATGCTTTTAAAAGAAATGAGCGTGGGGAATGTGCCTTTGACAGGCCGCTTCAAAGAAGGGTAAAAAGTCCATGGGGAGGCTATGCGTCAGCTGCCTGTGGGTAAATGTAGAGAAGGGATGTGGTTTAGGAATTGCTGTGTCCCATGGCCATGCAGCATATGTGGGGTTTGACACTGGCCAGGCATACCATAAGGTGTACCCCTTCACAGGGTTCAGGGCTGAGGGTCTCCCAGAGGTTTTGGGGAACAAGGGAACATATTTTTGGGGAACAAAGCAAAACGTTTTGAGGATCACCGGGTCGTATTGTTAGGGAACAAGGGAAAATGGACCACCCCTGGAAGGGCTTCATGTCTATGGCTACAGGTCTTGTTATACATACAAGAATGATTCTGAGAGAGGAATCATATGAATAATTCAATGAAATCAACAACTGTCACGGCTGATCCAGTTATCTTTACTATTTTAGTATTTACACAGTTTGTCAACATTAACACCATCGATGTGCTTGGCAAATTTCAAGAAAACACTGCATAAACAATCCAAAAAAGAGTTGTACATGTATACATTTGAACTTACGTGTTATTTGCCTGCAGAGTTCTAAGACAGTCAACTGTTTCCTTCATTACGTTAACCTGTGTATATTTCCAATTGTTTATCCCAGTGTAAACACTCTGCATCAGATAAATTATCAAAACTCAGTGGATTCAACGTTTACCAACGTGTAAACACATTCTACGTATTGATGACGTAATCCAAAACTGACATTTTACAAAAAGCGTTCACTCCTGTAAACTAGGTACGCGTAAAATTGATAACTGAGGTCTGAATCGACGTTTTTACAAAAAGAAAATGGCGGCGTTTTGTATTTTTTTTCAATGAAATAGTCCGGCAAACACTAAAAAAATAATCCCTGTCACGGAGTATCAAAATGATCAAAAAAGCTGAATAATTAGTTCCTGGCGTTCCCACTGAACGGTTTCCTTTTCATCACTTCAGTTTAAATGATAGTAGGGGGTGGGATGTGGTGGGAGGTGGCGAGCGAGGTGGCGGGGGTGTACCTCGGTAAGCGAGGAAACTTTGACTCATCACAGAATACCCACTCTGTCTGAAGCACTTCTTAATTTTGGTCCCTTTATTGCCTGCTCTAGTACCTCTTGGTAACTAGTCGGTATTAGGCGTTCAGGATTTACGGTTTTCTTAACAGCTGGTTTTTTAACGTGCGGTGGTTGTGGTGGCAGCGTTGGTGGTGGCACCGTTAGTGGCGGCGGTGGTGGCGGCGGTTGTGGTAGTGGTGGTGCTATAGCTCCGCGATCAGTCGGGGCAAGTAATTGTGGACGTATTGCCTCGGGAAGAAGAGCCAACTGTTGGCGTATTTCTGGAAGGGTAATCAAATGTTCAGCTAGCCGCCTTGTTTGCTCTGTTATTTCGCCAGGTACAGTTTTAAATACTTCTGTGTATAAATCACGACTAGCTCCTTTTTCTAGTCTTTTTCGGATAACTTTATTCTCGTATTCTTTAACAAGCTCACTCGCTTTTCGTATTTTATCTGCTAATTCTTTCCATTTTAACAAAGACATGTAATAATATAAGTTAGATTAAAATAAGATAAATTAAAATAAGTTAAGACGAGTATTATCCAAGCATTATTATAATGCAAATTCCAAACTTTGATATGAAAACAGAAAACGGTAATTTTAAACAACTATGGAACTTTATGCCAGACTGTTGTTTTAGAATGTTAATTTGCGGAAATTCAGGTTATGGCAAAACAAACACATTAGTTCACATGTTGCTGAAACCTTTGGTTTACTACGACAAGATTTATTTGTTTGCTAACAACTTGGAGCAGTCTAGGTATCAGGTTTTGTCACAAAAACTTGAAAAGATAGCAAAAAAGAATAAATTTCGGTTGAAGATATATTGTTGCGTAATTTATTTATCTCAATCTTATTACAAAACTCCCAAAGACATTCGTTTGAACTGTTCTCATTACATCTTCTTTGCAACTCCGGTTAATCGCGAGCTGGGTATGCTTTCCAAAGAACAAGATGTCAGCAAAGAGCAGTACAGAAAAGCGACTGACAAGCAGTACGAATTTCTGTATCTGGATCGCCCTATAAAGTTGATCAAAAAAAACTTCACTGGTGATATTTAATCTAATCATATTATATATAATGGGGCTTTTTAATGATCTTGGCGAGGAAGTTACTACTGGCAGTGTTAATATTACAAACTTTGGTATTGTGCTGTCTGAATATGTAAAACAAAAACATTTGGTTAATTATCTTCACAAGGATAGAAACCAGAAATTTTTTTTGAGAAGTGATCTTAACATGAATAAAAATAAAATCACGAATGTAGGCAATCCGGAAAAAGCAGATGATGCAGTAACAAGGCAGTATACTCAAAGAAGAATAACAAAGCTCATACATGATTATAATATTGATAAAATTCCAGACATGATGAAAAATCTGACAGCAGGTGCTGATGATAAACTTAGTCAAATACAAACAAAGTTACAAGCAAACCGCGAGAAAATGATAGAAATTCAAAACGGATTGAAAGATGAAATAAAACTTTTGAGTGATGCTTTGAAAGAGCTAGAAAAGAAAGATGTATCGGAAGAGAGCGAAAACTTCAAGAAATTAAGTGAACAAATAAGAACTGGCCTGGTGTTCAAAATATTAATACACGGATCGGAGAAATCAATGAACAAATGGTAGACAATAATGAACTAGAAACTGCTATTGCTGATGCTTCAAAACAAATGAGAACTGCTTTTACTACTGAAATAGCTCAAATTAAAATATTACATGAGCAGACAACCACTAACGTCGACGATATCAATAAAGAATTTGAAGATATCAAAAAGAAAATGGTTGACGGTAAGTTGCTGGAGACTGCTCTGAACAAACTGGTTGACAATGATAATCTTGAGACTGCACTGATCAAACTGGTTAGCACTGATAAACTTAGTACTGCTATTGATGATGCTTCAGAGCAACTGAAAGCTGCCCAGGATGAAAGAAGCAAAGCTTTTGATGGTGAAATAGCTTCATTGAAACAGTATAATCAAAAGTCTGATAGCCGGCACACAGCAGTTATTGGTATAATTGATGGGTTGGAAGTAAAATTAGACTATTTAAGTCGGATTCTACTTGTCGAATATGCAACAGATGAAACAAGTATTATTGAAGATATTACTAGTCGATCTAACTATGTATCATATCCAACACGAAAACCACTTGAAAGAACCAAACGTGATGCTTTTCTCGAGGCGTTTTCTTTTGTAACCAATCCGCTTATAAAAAGTGGAAAATATGCCACAGAATATCCCGTTGGTGGTAAATGTCCCATCGTTATGACAATTGTAAAACCCGGGCGCTATATCATTAAAGCAGACCTTACATATACTGTTGCAAATACAGATATTGGTATATAATATTTTTGTCTGTTTAATATAGGTAGAACTGATCAGTCACGTCCTCAGCCAAAAATATAAAATGGTAGACGAATACTAAAAGGAACATTTGAAGCATATCTTCCAAAATCTCATTATTGAACCATCTTTACAGACATAAAACCTTACACTACACAAGTTTTCAATTTTGAAAAATCAAGTTTTAAACTGTATTACAAAGGTGATTAATTTTATCTACTTATATGTATAATGGAACAAAAAAATGTATTATCATCAGAAAAAGCGTCAATAATTAATAGCTCAAATACACCGAGTAATTTTACAACTGTATTTGACAGACCATTTATATTAGGTAAGAACAAACAGTATGGCATTGGACTTGATAAGATTAATTCTATGACTTACTCATGGTATAATATTAGCGAGGATTTTAATAACAACGTGATAAGGTATAGCAATGGAACAGATTTGAAAACTATTAGTTTTACAAATGGAAATTACAGTTATGCTGATATTGATAATTACATAAAAGAAACACTGGCTGTAAACAATGATTTAACCGATGACTCGCCTGTCCCGATAAGAATTGAGTTTGATTTATCAAGTTTCAAATGTTTAGTTTCAATTCATAATAAATTCGTACTTGATTTGAGAGAATCAAACTTTCGCGCAATAATCGGGTTTGACAAAGATGCAGTTATTAGAGAAACTAAATTTGGAACTGTGACACGAAACATAACAAATTCTATTGATATATTGTATATCCACTGTGATTTGATAAGTAATTCTATTGTTGATGGATCATACGGGGATGTCATTTATGAAATAAGCACAGCTGATCTTACGAGATCATATCCTTTCAAAAATGAACCGATGAGAGTCGAGTTCTGTGAGGTAAGCAAAATGTCCACATATCATTTCGATTTGTTTTGAAGGAAAATAGCACGTTTAAAAAAAAAAAATGACACTAGTACGGGAACATATATTCAAGTTTATCGATTAACTGGAGCTGGTATATTTGACATTTTTTCAAAAGTTGGATCAAAGATATTTAGTGAGTCTGTGAAAACAGCAGGCAAGAAAGCATTAGAAACTGCTGGAAAACAAACCTTAGAAAGTGGTTCTAAAAACTTGGGGATGAAGTAGGAAAAATGGCTGCTGATAATTTAGTTTCAGTTATTAAAACTAAACCAAAAGGTGAGATAATTTTAAAAGAACTTACAAAGGCTAATAACAAAATAGAAGTTGTAGCTGAAACTGAAGAAGATGTAGCTGAAACTGAAGAAGATGTAAATGCAAAAATTAACAGATTAGTATCCGGAAGGGGAATTCATGCAATAATTAATCGATTAATTAATACAAAATAATATAATTACTAGTATATATAGATGTTTCGAAGTAAGCAATATAATACTAGATATGAACATGTATCTCTTCAGTTAGATACTTCCATAGCACAACCAGGAAATAATACCAGACAAATGAAAAGTGGTTATCAGTTTACACTAAATGATAGAAGTTCTTACTTTGATTGGTATAACGCTTATTTTGAAATCAGTTTTCAAGTAAACAAACTTGCTGATGGAGCTGCTTTTGCAGACGCTGACAGAATGGCTTTAATTAACGATGCAGCTTCGCTGATTAATCAAATGCAAGTAAAGCAAAATGGAAAAATAGGTTACGATGGAAATAATCTTCAGAGATCTTCAGAGATTTGTTAATGTCAAAAGTTTACTTGAAATGTCTGGTGATTATGTAAAGACAACCGGAACAATCGAATACTTTTATTTAGATAATACAACTGTGGCAGAACCTCGAGATGATCAAGCTGGTTATAATTCAGGACTTGCGATTCGCCATGCTTTAATCATAACTAATCAACAAGTTGATTCTATAATTCCATTAAACAAATATTCCTTCTTTGGGGTTTTGGAAACAAACATGCTTCCTCCTAGTCAGATTCAAATCAGCTTGCAACTAACAGATGATAATGTGCTAATTTTCAAAGCAGGTGGTGATGATGGCCGGGTAGTTATTCATAAATTAGTTTTGTGGATGACTAGAATTATATTAAACCCAGATGGTTTAACTTATGTTATGTCAAATTATATGACATCAACAGAATTGTCCTACCTCCGTGAGACGATACAAGAAAGCGGAAGTACTCAACTAACAGGATCAAAAGTCCAAAACATGTTTTTGTTTATATGCAAAGGTCAGACGAGTGTTCTTCTCAAACACAAAATCCTCACCTTTTAGATACTTTTAAACTAAATGCTGCTGATGCTAATTGCTATTTACAATCAGCTAGATTGGAAGTTGGAAATGGAGTTTATTATCCAGAAACTGAATACAGCTATGATAATATTATAAGAATATTCAGAGATGTTATTAATTATTCTTACAAACAAAATGATCAAAACACTGGAACTTAACTCAATGTGAATAATTTTAAAATCTCTTCGGAATGATATATTTCGATTTGAGTTACAAGGGAAATGAAGTCAGTATTGATCCAAAACAACTAAGTTGGAGATAAACTAAACAACGTTCCTACCGCTAGATATAAAATGTATTCTTTAGTATTGTACAAGGAAGATGTTGCTATTGAAACTATTGGAAATGAACTAGCTATTGTTAAATCTAACTTATAATATATATGACTTACGTAAATTATTCAGTAAATTTATCAGATAGCCAGAAACGAAGTCTGGCAAAAGCATATGAAAACAAAAGTTAATTAACGCTCAGGCTCAAAAATAACCAACTAACTGGAAACTTTCCTTTGCTACTTACAGCTACCCAGATTAACAATATTAACAAGGCTAAATCTGGTGGGCAGGGATAAGACATAAATATATCAAAATCGCAAATGAGATCTCAGTCCAAGAATGGAGGCTTTTTAGGCGCATTAGCTGGTTTGTTGACTAAAACAATATTACCAACAGTTGCAAAATGTGTTCCAAATGTGTTAGAACCTCTGGCAACAGGAGCACTAAGTGGCTTAGCAAGTACTGGAATTGTCAAACTATTTGGAAATGGGATGGTAACTATTCCTAGTGACAAAAAACAAGCACTTTTCAGATCAAATAAATTAACACTTGTGCAAAGAAACAAGATGATAAAGTCTAAAGATTATTATTAAAGTGACAAAGCAGCAACAAGATGGAGGATTTCTTGGAATGCTTGCATCATTAGGAGTTCCATTGATTGGATCTCTTATTAGTGGTTTAACAGAAAATGGTTTGCAAGTAGGTAGAAAAGGAAAAGGACTGAGAGTTGATCGTGGAAAAGGTTTACAAGTAGACTCACAAATTAGACCGTACAGAAGTATCCCATTCATAAAAAAACGAGCTTATCTCTAACTTAGACATAATAAAGTGGGTTAAGCGGCTAGGTATACAGAAATTCAGGGGAGTGTTTAGCAAGAACAAATTACCGACAAAACAAAATAAACAAGAATGTGGTATTATTAATCTTGATTATTATATTGGACCTGGTACACACTGGACTTGTTACTATGATAATTATTACTTCGATCAGTTTGGCCTGAGCCCACCAAAAGAAGTTTTAACTTACATACCTGATATAAAATACAACACCATCCAATATCAAGATAAAACAAGTGTCCTGTGCGGATATTTCTGTTTGTACTTTGTCAAAATGTTGCAAGAAGTAAATAGTGTGTACGATATTCTTTACAAAAGAAAATGAAAATAATATAAAATCATATTTTGTACTCTAATCATATTATATATGAGTTATTGTATAAAAGAAAAAAAGGTTACTGAAAATGTTGATCCTAAGTATGTTTTAGCAAAAAATGGTAGATCAATGTGAACAGTCTCAATCAAACCGAGACTGCATTATTCCGTATGTGTCGTGCTCGGCCGTTTCCAAAGGTCCATTATCATACTCTTTTTTAAGAGCAATTTGTTCATCTTGTGGTATTACTAAAACAAAGTTTGTTAAAAACACAGAACGAGGAAATATTGATATTCATAAAGTTTGCTCCCTTTGCTACCCAAAAAAGGGTTAACACTTCCTGGTTATAAATATTGTGGTCCGGGTAATCCGCTTGATAGTGGAGAGCCGGTAAATGAGTTAGATGCTGTTTGCAAAGATCATGATATTTGTTATGATGAAAATCCTAGTAATAAATCAATGTGTGATACAAACATGGTTACTGGTTTAAAATCTAGTAAGTCTAAAACTATTGGAGAAAAGCTTGCTAAGAATTTGATAGTAAAACCAGTTATTAGTGCAAAATATAAACTAGGACTTGGAGAGCCAAAAAACGAGAAAAGGCGTTGAAATGGACTGACAAGTTAGCAGATGAACTTCATAAGCCTATACGAAGAAAGTTCACTCAAAGCCGTGTGATTGTTAATGAAATTGATAAAATATGGTCTGCTGACTTGGTTGACATGCAATCGTTTTCAAAGTATAATAAAGGTACTACATACTTGCTTACTGTTATTGATTTATTAAGTAAAATTGCTTGGGCTGTACCCGTTCCAAATAAAAATGGTACGGACATTACAAAAGCGTTTCAACAGATAATCAGTACAGGAACACAGTGTAAATTGTTGTGGGTTAATCAAGGTGTGGAATTTTACAACAAGACGTTTAAGCAATTTCTTGATAATAATAATATCAAAATGTATCACAATTTCGGAAAAGCTGTAGTAATTGAACGATTTAACAGAACATTGTAAGAGAGGATGTGGAAATATTTCACAGCAAACAATACAAACACATATTTAGACGTGTAGCAAGAAATGGTTGATAAGTATAATAATACAAAACATCGGAATATTAAAATGACGCCGATTGAGGCTAGTGATGAGAAAAATAAAGGAACGGTATATTTCAACTTTTATGAAAAAATGAGAAGTAATCAAAATAAGCCAAAGTTTAAAATAGGGGATAATGTTAGAATCAGCAAATATAAAAGAACTTTTGAGAAAGGTTATACATATACCCCGAATTGGACTGAAGAAATATTTGTTGTTGATGAAATTCAAAACACAAATCCTGTGACATACAAAATAAAAGATTTAACCAACGAAAACATTGACGGAAGCTTTTATGAATTAGAAATAATAAAAGCAAAGCAAGAAATATTCAGGATTGAAAAAGTAATACGACGTGATTACAAAAGGAAACAAGCGTTGATTAAATGGAAGGGTTACAATGAAGATTTCAATAGTTGGGTTCCATTCAAGGATATTGTAAATATTTAATAATATCTTGAACTGAAATACAAAATAGCAAAGTGTAGGAAAATGAAATACTCCATGGTAAAACATGATATGCAGAGCGATGATGAAGACTACTGCCCGGTTCAGTCTGACTTTGCTTAACGAGTTGCAAATGTTATGTTATTAAAATAACAAACCGGATTGATTAGTAGTACAAAATAACTCTTCATTTCTTAGAACTAAGCCATATGTACGCCTTACACCTTTAAATCTTCATTCGGCACCTCGTTTCATGTTCCTTCTAATAATATTACTAGGATTTTTAATAATGGCTCAAAAGTTTCCGTAACTCCTCTAGGATCACCTGTTTTGGGGAAATACCATATAAAGTCTCCTTTCAGAAATCATTTAGTTCATTCAAGACGCAGAGTGTTTCCCTCTATTTATAAGTGCAATGCTAAGAGGTGCAGTTGTTGCAATTATTTATCGTGCAAGTCAACCATTAAATCAGCTGTTAATGGTAGATTGTTTAATGTATGTCTAGCTTCTAATGTTGATTGACGTACTACTCATCTCATTTATGTTCTGACTTGAAATGCGCCACTTTGCGGTATACAATATGTTGGACAAACAGGTCGATCCTTAAAGGTTCGATTTCGTGAACACAAATATAATGCAAGTAAACCTAAAAATTTAAAAATTATTTGTACCAACACTTTCGTCAGTCAGGTCATAATTTTAATTACGTAACTGTTCAACCGGGTTGAATATTTATTTTTTGATAATGATGCTACTAAAAGCTTCAAAATAAAAGCTAGACATATTGCAGAACTTAAGTGGATGAAAAACTTACAGACACCTTATCCACTCGGCCTTAATGACAATATTTATCAAGTAGGAAATATTTTTTAAAGATCCTAATATTGACATTTTTTCTATATTTTCTATTCGAAAGCGTAAATCTAGGTCTCATGGTCTTAGGCGTAATGGTAACATCAAATGTAAATCGCGTGTATTTATTTCTGTCGCTGATTTACATACTATTTTTAAACAGTCTGGAAAGCACTCTATGCTTTCACGGCTTACCTCTTTGTCTATTTCTTCACTAAAGTTGATCGACGAGGAAGCCGACAAAATTTTCATTCGTACAGATCCCTTGTATAACACTGCTTCCATAGTTCAAAGCTACACACAACATGTTCTCCGACCCCATATTGAAAAGGAGTCTGATTACGTCAGGCATTTTGTAAAACTACTTTATAATAATAAAGGTATTGATTTCATTGACATGCCTAGTATTTTTCGGGATACTCATGTAGTTGATTCTATCCCAAAATATTTCAAAAATTCCGAAAGTCCTGTAATTTGTTATAAGTATAAAAAACCTATTAGAAATATTATTTTCAACTACAACAAAATAGTTTCTGACCTTGATATAGTACATAATACTCCTAAGGAATGTGAATGCAACTCATCAAAATGTTGCTATGCTCCAGCAGGTCATGTCATCACTGGTAATTTTGATATTGTTGATAAACGTATTCGACATTTGTTTTCGAAAGGTCCTAAATATAGATTACCTTCAACTATTGATTTTAATGCCTGTCGTGCCCAGATCGCCCACTCCATTGAAGATTTTAGTATAAAATGGTGTCTTAGAGAACATGCGGACCCAAACTCGCTTTCTACTTGGAAAAAGTCTATTCTTAAAATTATAGATACACGTATTAACGTTTATAATGCTAACCCCTCTTTACTATCTCCGAGACCTAGGTTTTCCTTTCGTAATCTAAAATCGGGAATTCAGGAATTTCATAATAAATTTGATTTAGTTCCTGCAGATAAAGCAGCTAATAATGTAATTATTGTTTGACGCCTACATTACGTCAATGTTTTATCTCTGGAACTCGGCAGCACCAATTCGTATACTGCAGTTAATTCTACTGAGGATGATGTTGTTTCCGCACATATAACTCGGTTCACTACTTTCAAGGCTGGTGTAAACGATAAGCAAAATAAACTGCCTACCATGTACTGGATTCCTAAATTACATAAAAATCCGTATAAGGCTCGATTTATTTCTAATTCTAGCGCCTGCACCACAACAAACATCTCCAAACTTTTAACTTCTTGTCTTACTGCCGTTAAAGATCACGTTAAACTATATTGTGATAAAACTTATGAAAACTCTGGGATTAATTTATTTTGGTCTATAAAAAATTCAGGAGACGTTCTTGATAAAATGTTCAATAAAGGTCAAGTTTCAACAATAAGTACTTATGACTTCTCTACACTATATACAACCTTACCACATCATCTTATTAAAGACAAGCTAATTTCTCTTATTCAAAAAACATACGCTAGAGAAAATACTACATTTTTGGCATGTAATAATATTAAAGCGTTTTTCACTAACGGCAGTATAGACAATTATACTATGTGGACTTGCTATGAAGTTTGTGAAGCACTCATCTTCTCATTAGATAATATTTTCGTCAGGTATGGTACCACCGTTTATAGACAAATTGTTGGTATCCCTATGGGTACGAACTGTGCACCACTTGCCGCAGATTTGTTTTTATTTTGCTATGAAAGGGATTTCATGTTGAGTCTTTCACCAGATACCCAGGCAGATGTTATTGAAGCTTTTAGTGACACCTCTCGGTATCTGGATGACATACTTAACATTGACAACCCTTTCTTTCCAACTATGGTTTATAATATTTATCCTAAAGAACTTCGGCTTAATAAAGAAAATATATCTGATAATAACGCTTCTTTTCTTGATTTAGATCTCTCGATTGAAAATGGTAAAATAATTAGCAAAATCTATGACAAGAGAGATGATTTTAATTTTGACATTGTTAATTATCCCCACTTGGATGGGGATGTTCCCCGAGCAACTTCTTATGGGGTGTATCTGTCTCAACTTATTCGTTTTTCTAGAGCTTGTACTCGAGTTGAGGACTTTAATATTCGTAATCTTTGTATAACTAAAAAGTTACTCAATCAGGGTTACCGTTACCATAAACTTCGTAAAACCTTTGCAAAATTGTATTATCGTAACCCTGATCTTCTTTTTAAATATAAATGTAATTTAAGGACTCTTCTGCGACAAGGACTATTACAACCTGACTTCTATGGTGATGTGATTTATAAACTTCGTAAGATTCTTGGTCATGATCACTTTCATACTATCTTTGTTAAACTTGTTAAAAAGTTTATCAAAAGAGGTTATGACCCTATTATTTTGCAACGTACTGCATGCTTGGTGGTGGATCCTTTTACAGTTCGCCACTATGCTTTCCTCTTTAATTGTACGATGACCGGACAGGCTTTGGACCTTATGATGACGCCTACCTAAAGCCCATTAGGAAGGTGGCGTTTGACGTTTGTCCATGATCTTTCCTGTCGTGCCCTTAATGGTGTATTCTCTTACTGCTCTGGCTTCTGCCAAGTCATTGAGTACCTTCATTGTGGCTTTCTAGGCTAGTGTTTTTTTTTGTATTATATTTACACGAGCATATGTGTGTTTTACTTATATTGCCTATTGATGCTGCCTTGTTGGTTAGAGATTAGATCATGGCGGGGATTTCTTTATTTACACTGTCCTTTATTTACACTGACAGTAGGGTAAGTGTGAGGTTTGGTGCACCTTAGAACCGGTTTAAGCCCCCAGTGGCCTACTTTGCCACTGACCGTTCCAAGGCGGTAGCCCTATTGTCAACCCTTTTGTGTTTGTGATGTCGTTTGCACTTTTTATTACTTTTGCATTTTCGTTTGTCTGTTTGCGTGTTTGTTTTTGTGTTTTGTGGTTGACTGTCGTCCTTGAATGCTGCTTTCCCTGTCCGATATGTTTATTCTTTTTTATAGATAGTAGCGGTATCAGTCGAGTTTTCCTGAGCGGGGTGCTTGAGACAACTGTTGAAATATGTTGGTGTTGATTTAGGTGTGACTTACCTTTAGATCTTGGTATGAATGAGAGTTACGCCTGAGTCTCCACTGGCATATTTCATTAGTTTTTCTCGTTCCCCGCGAGGGAAAACTGGCCTGGTACCGCTACTATCTATACTACTAACCATCCCAAAATCAAATAGTCCGGCAAGAATACGGCAAAACGCGGACGTGTTTGAGTGGTCACTGAGTGGGGATGATATACGAATACTGGAGTCACAACCGGAGACCAGGTTATGTTGGAGAGGTACAGATGACACTTGCAGTACGCCATGGATCGGTTAGTTGGTACCTTTACTGATGCTCATTGTAGTACGTCATGGCTCGGAAGACTTAATTATATTTGGTGTCTTGTACCTTCTTATTTGTCTGTTTGCGTGTTTGTTTCTGTGTTTTGTGGTTGACTTTCCTCCTTGAATGCTACTTTTCCTGTCCGATCTTTGTATATTTATTTCTTTTATCACTAGCACTAACCCTTTCAAACTCCTTCTTAGTTGAATAACCTTAAATGTATGTGTTCTTACAATGAATTTGCAAATAACGGGTGTGTTCCCGGAAACGTTGAAGGGCCCTAACATCTATGTCTCTGATAATATCTATGTCTCTATATTGATATCCATTTTCAGTTCGTTTGTGAGGATATACACTACCTTCTCTCACTGGAAGCGGGAGGTCAAGGGGAGGAAATCAGCGAACCTGTTTCATCGAGATCTTCTCCGGTGTTGTAACCCCTTTCCTTACGACGAGCGTCCGATTGCTTTCTTGGTGAAATTTTCAAAGCTTATTTATTTAGCTATACATTTGTTTACTAAAGATCTTCGTTCCTAACCGAAGAAATCGCCGAATTTTACTTGAAAGAGAGAAACGTCCACTACTACACAACTACATAAACTTATCTCACCGCTGCACGCTTATTTCCTGCTTATTGTCACATTCCACGTACTATACACAGAAAATGTTTTTTTAATATTTCCACTTTCCTTCCCAAATAGTAAGACATTATTTCGCATAAATTATATCCTCTATAAATAATACGTATTGTATGCATTTTTAAGTATAGTCCTTCATAGAAATCAAACTTTAGAGAAATAAATCTCTACCGAGGTAAACACACCGCTTGCTACCTTGACCTTTTCGTTTCAGATAAGATTGTTTCTAAATATGTTTCTATATAACATATATTATGTAAATATGTGACCACTGCGGTTAGGCCAAACATGACCTCAGAGTCACCATGTTAACACATTTGTTAGCGGACCATACATGTCACAAAATTACACGGGTGGAGCGTACTGGTCGTACATAGCTCTTGTAAGTTATCGGTTACACCCAAATCTATTGTTCGAGTTGAAACAGTCTCACAATATTCATGATCTATTCATGTAACACGTAAAAGCGTGCACATTTTAAGTGGCCACCAGAGAGGCCGTGTCATAAGTTTAGTTTTGTGCTAATGCATGTAGACGTATAGGTATATTTTCCTTAAACGGCAAAATTGTATAAGGGGCCTCTCGTGTAGATTAAATACTGCAGATTTAGCCACGTTTGTCACGGACTGAACGGGGGAAATAATGATTTGGGCGTAATGTTTGCTATAAAACCCATTGTCTTCTAGCTCTCGCCTGGATGATCGATAGTACATTGTTGAAACAGAGATTGGACGGCAAAAATCATAGGCAACATGTGGTTAGTAGTTTTATTAAACTTTTATCGTATATTTGTATTCAGTGGGCGGCGCCATCTTGTTTGGCGGTTACGACATCCGGTTAGCATTGATGTTTCTCAAACATAACTTTAGACTAGCATATGATTTTGAAGTTACTTTATTAGATGTAATTATTGTAATTGATCATTAATTGTAAAACAATATTAATTTGATAACAGTGGATAATAGGTGCATTAGTTAACGTTGGCGTAGAACTCAGTGATTGTAATACACTATTGTTAACATTAGTTAACAATGAGATGAGTGACAAGAATAAATGCGTGCATGCATAACTCAGTGAGTGTAATATATGAGTTATTTGATCATGTTTATATTACATGTATTAGGGGCATTGATTAACAGCGACGTACATAGCGTATACATGGCGTTGTAGAATATGTATACATTGCTACTCATCATTAGTACAGCTTACATATATTGATTGAATAATGATTTGTTTGGGTAATGATAATTATGCAAGATTGTTATGTTTGTCAATCGACATCTAAACCGTATGTATAATTACAGAATAAGCCATCCAGGGTTGGATATCAGCCATCCAGGTGTGGATCTAAGCCATCCAGGATATAAGCCATCCAGGGTTGGAGTAAGCCATCTAGGTTTGGATATCCAGGAGTGGAGCTAAGCTTCCACGATTACCGTTTACGAGCGGTGGAGACGGTCCCCGTACCTGCGTCAGCATGGCCAGGTTTTACTAACGACAACCCCCGGGACACAAGGTGGGCCCGTTACCAATCCTCACTGGGGGAATATCACGCACAATCTCAGTGGAGGTTAACTATCATTGCATCGCGGCATCAACCCTTACAGAAGGCATTTGATGACAATCATCCATTGAATTGGCGCATCATCATCTTCATGAGCTCTCGCGCATCACAGTTATCGCGCTAGATCAACATTGTTACAGCTTTAACAACACTTTAGTGTCTTAGACATTCAGTATTTATAACAATACTAAGAATGTCTTAAACGTTCATGAGAACATTCTTTTCATAGTTCATTTGTGTATTCGCTTGTTTTTTTAGATAATTGTATATATATTAAACATATTTTAAAAGTTGCATTAAACTTATGTAAATGCATTCACCGTCATTGATTCTTTCCTGAGTTAGCCCAACCACTAAGGTCATCCTGTGACAACTGGTTTCAAAGTAGTGGGATTTTGGGCGTCTACAGAGGGAAAGAATCAATAAGTGATCTTTATGATGATATACTAAATCTCTACTTATTATTTTAGAATTGTGTACCACCCTCTGATCCATCAAGGCGACTGTCGACGATCACGGCCACAGCTTGGAAGACAAGTCAAGACACGACAAGGGTAGGGTGAGTCCGAACTGTTGTTTTGTCCGTTCTTTCCTTGGCGCGAGGTCGCAGTGGTCTACACGAGTGGGTCTGAGGCACTTTTGCTCAATAATATGGGTGTTTGTTTTTACCTCCCTTGATATGCACATAGTATCCAATTAGGTCTGCGAACAAGACGTTCTACTCATGTTGTGACACTCGAGTATACTTATATTGATGGGAGAAGTAAAGATACATGTACATGTTATACACATTTCTATGATTGTTTAAGGTTTATGTCCAATATCAAATTAAGATATTTTATGTAGTGTATATGTTTTGTGGAAGCTAGATACTATCTATACATAACCGTTAGTAGTTAGCGCTAGTACAAATGTGTATGTAACTTGTCCTATGATGATGCCCAGGTATTTACTGAGGACACAGTGACTTACCATTAGTAGTTAGTTGAGTAGAATTATTAGTGACGTGTGTATTGTAATTATTGTAGTGTGTAGTTCACAATGTCTATAACCATGACGTCCATAAAGGATCTTACGGAAATGGGTAAGGAGTTAGGTTATGCTGGAGAGGAGCTTAGAACCTTTGTTAAAGACGAACAGGCTAGGGAAAGGGAATTTAGACTTAAGGAAAGAGAATTAGCAAAGCAGGAAAGAGATGAAGAAAGTAGACTTGTTAAAGATAAGCTAGAATTAGAAAGTAGATTAGCTAAAGAGAAGCGAGATGAAGAAAGTAGACTAGCCACAGAGAAGTTAGAATTAGAAGATAGGTTAGCTAAAGAGAAGTTAGAATTAGAAAGTAGAATAGTAAGAGAGAAGCAAGAGTTAGAACATGAGAGGTTCGAAAAACATGGTAGACTAGCTAAGGCTAAGATGATAATGGAAAGGGAGCAAAAAGAGTTTGAGCATAAGTTAGCTTTAGAGTTGGAAGCAGCTAAGACACATAGTAAGGAAAGTACAACTGAAGGGAAATATAGTTATTCTGGGAAGTTAAAAGGTTCGAAGTTACCATACTTTGATGCTGACAAAGATAACATGGACAGTTACTTGTTACGGTTCGAGCGTTATGCTTAGTTACAGGAATGGACCAAAGATAAGTGGGCAGTTCATTTAAGTGCGTTTTTGAGAGGCAAGGCCTTAGATGTATTTTCTAGATTACCTAGTGTAGATGCTCTTGACTATGACAAGTTAAAGGATGCTCTTTTAAAGAGATTTGAGTTAACTTAAGAAGGTTTTAGAAAGCGGTTTAGAGCTTGTCTGCCTGAGAAAGGCGAGTTATTTATTCAGTTTATTAGTAGGTCTAGAAATTACTTAGATAGGTGGTTTGAGTTAGGGAAGGTAGCGCAAAATTATCAGGGCCTCATAAATTTCTTGTTGCGGGACCAGCTATTCAATGTTTGTAGTAGAGATCTGTTCTTATTTCTTAAAGAAAGAAAACTAGCTAGTGCAACTCAAGCAGATCAGTTTGCCGAGGCTAGAGGTGGAGCTCATAATGTAGTGTCGAAAGACAGAACTTTTAGAGATAGGCAAGGGGACGATCATAAACAGAAAGGCCAGAGTGAAAACTATAGAGGTGGAGGTAGTTCGATGGGTGCTAGAGGAGGTAGCAATAGTGGTAACATAGGTAGACCTTTTATTCGTTGTGGTCACTGTAATGGGAATCATGCTTCACATGAGTGTAAGAAAGCGGTGAAAGTGTCCGCTATCGTAGACAATTTCAGTGAAAATAATAGAGTGGACAACAATGTAGGGAGTCAGAACCAAGGTTTTAACAACCCATGGCATTTCGGTAGAAGTAGAGGTGGTCAAAACCGAGGTAGAGGTAGAGGCAGAGGTAGTAATAGTCCGGTTATTAAAACTGAGAGTAGTAGCTGTTGTGTTAAATCGGATGGTGTAATGGCGAAGATCGGAACATGTCTCTTTCCGTATGCAAATCTTCCAACGGCAGATGGTAGAGTGAATGGCACGGACGTAATTGTAATGAGGGATACAGGTTGTACAGGTGTGGTAGTTAGGCGTAGTTTAGTTACGGATGACCAGTTGATAGGTAAACAGTCACCGTGTATGTTGTTAAATAAGTCGGTAGAGCACGTGACAATAGCGATAATAGATGTAGATACACCTTTCTTTAAAGGGACTACAGAGGCACTATGTATGGATGACCCGTTGTATGATTTAACGATAGGGAACATAGATGGTTCAGCACTTCCGGTAATGTCCGATTGCAGAAGTAGCATAAGTAATGCCGTGGAGACTAGAGCGCAGGTTCAGAAGCAAGCTCAGGCTTATAGAAAATTAAAGGTTCCTGCAGCCGTATGTGACATATCTAAAGCGGAGTTTATAGAAGCACAAACTCAAGACGAGTCATTAGGTCCTTGTAAAGTGAAGGCCAAGGATGGTGTAGTGAAGAAGTGTAAAGGGTCCGGTAGTTGTAAGTTTGTACATAAGAATAGGTTATTGTACAGAGAATTTGAAGATAGTGGTAGTAGACAGTTTCACCAATTAGTGGTACCTACCCAGTATAGAACGACAGTGCTTAAGGTAGCTCATGAGTCGATTATGGAAGGTCATTTAGGCGTAAAGAAAACGTCAGATAGAGTATTGGCAGAATTGTATTGGCCAGGCGTTAGTGGAGATGTAACTAGGTATTGTAGGTCCTGCGATGTATGCCAAAGGACAGTACCAAAAGGTCGAGTGACCAAAGTACTTTTAGGTCAGATGCCACTGATAGATACACCATTTAAGAGGGTAGCCGTAGACATAGTTGGACCAATTTTTCCAGTGTCGGATAGGAAAAATAGGTACATTTTAACCATGGTAGACTATGCAACTAGGTATCCGGAGGCAGTAGCATTGCCCTCAATTGAAACTGAGAGAGTAGCTGATGCATTAGTTGATATGTTCAGTAGGCTAGGTGTACCAGAGGAAATGCTGACTGATTGTGGGTCACAGTTTACGTCAGAACTTATGGCTGAAGTAAGCAGGTTAGTGTCTTTGCGTCAAATAATGACAACACCATATCACCCTATGTGTAACGGGTTAGTCGAACGATTTAACGGGACGTTAAAGTAAATGTTACGGCGTATGTGTACCGAGAGACCCAAAGATTGGGACAAGTATCTCAATGCTTTATTGTTTGCATTTAGAGAGGTTCCACAAGAGATTTAGGATTCTCTCCGTTTGAGTTATTTTACGGTAGGTCAGTTAGAGGTCCCATGAAGATTCTTAGAGAGATGTGGGCAGGTGAAGTAGATAGTGATGAGGTTAAGACTACATATCAGTATGTTTTAGATCTGAAGGAGAAACTAGAGGAGACTTGTAAGATAGCTCAAAGTCAGTTAGTTCAGGCAAGTACCAAGTATAAACGGTACTATGACCAGAAACCTAGAGCTAGGAAGTTTAAGATAGATGACCAGGTGTTACTGTTACTCCCGACCGACAATAACAAGTTGTTATTACAATGGAAAGGTCCGTTTTAAGTTAGAGGGATAGTGAACACTATGGATTACCGTATCGAGATAAACGGAAATATAAAGACCTTTCATGCGAATATGCTGAAAGTGTATATCAGTAGAACCGATAATGTGCAACAAGGGGTGTTATTGAGGATAGTGAGGAAGACAGTAGTGAGGACACTAGTCCCATGTATTTTCCCACTAGTGTAGGTAAGGAGACAGCAGCCGATGTAGACATATCGGGCATGCTTAGTATAGCAGAGAAACGAGAGGTAAGTCGTTTAGACTCTGAATGTAGTACTGTTCGGTCCGATAAGTCGAGACCAACAGATGTAGTGCAGTGTAGCTTTAAGCACACTTCAGCAAAGCCGATTAGGGAAACGAGAGACCCTACTCCATTTCGCAAACAGTATACTGGTAATGCGATGGATGCAATGTGTAAAGTTGAAGTTCTGGTAGTGGCAGGAAGTAGTGTTATTAGCAACAGTAGAGTCGGTGTAATAAACCGTGGAAAGGACAATATTGAGGCAGACTATTTAAGTCGCCGCACATAATGACAGGTTTAATACAATAGTGTATTGCAGTGTATTGTACAATAGTAGTATATGTTACGACAGGGTAGTGTACAATTGTAGAATAGTGTTGAAATTGTAATTACATATTATAGTTAGGTTATAACTTCAGTAATAATAGTTAACATACTCAAGCGATTGAGCGATCAGCTTGTACGTTTTGTCGCTCATTTGCTCAGAAGAATTAATAGTCTCTTAACGTGTAAATATTAATTATCATTTTGTTGAATTTTAAAAGTGTAGCATTTTCTTGAAGTGGGGAGATGTTGTCACAAAATGTCACGAGTAGAGCGTACTGGTCGTACATAGCTCTTGTAAGTTATCGGTTACACCCAAATCTATTGTTCGAGTTGAAACAGTCTCACAATATACATGATCTATTCATGTAACACGTAAAAGCGTGGACATTTTAAGTGGCCACCAGAGAGGCCGTGTCATAAGTTTAGTTTTGTGCTAATGCATGTAAACGTATAGGTATATTTTCCTTAAACGGCAAAATTGTATAAGGGGCCTCTCGTGTAGATTCAATACTGCAGATTTAGCCACGTATGTCACGGACTGAACGGGGGAAATAATGATTTGGGCGTAATGTTTGCTATAAAACCCATTGTCTTCTAGTTCTCGCCGGGATGATCGATAGTACATTGTTGAAACAGAGATTGGACGGCAAAATTCATAGGCAACATGTGGTTAGTAGTTTTATTAAACTTTTATCGTATATTTGTATTCAGTGGGCGGCGCCATCTTGTTTGGCGGTTACGACATCCGGTTAGCATTTATGTTTCTCAAACATAACTTTAGACTAGCATATGATTTTGAAGTTACTTTATTAGATGTAATTATTGTAATTGATCATTAATTGTAAAACAATATTAATTTGATAACAGTGGATAATAGGTGCATTAGTTAACGTTGGCGTATAACTCAGTGATTGTAATACACGATTGTTAACATGAGTGACAAGAATAAATGCGTGCATGCATAACTCAGTGAGTGTAATATATGAGATATTTGATCATGTTTATATTACATGTATTAGGGGCATTGATTAACAGCGACGTACATAGCGTATACATGGCGTTGTAGAATATGTATACATTGCTACTCATCATTAGTACAGCTTACATATATTGATTGAATAATGATTTGTTTGGGTAATGATAATTATGCAAGATTGTTATGTTTGTCAACCGACATCTAAAACGTATATATAATTACAGCCTAAGCCATCCAGGGTTGGATATTAGCCATCAAGGTGTGAATCTAAGCCATCCAGGATATAAGCCATCCAGGGTTGGAGTAAGCCATCTAGGTTTGGATATCCAGGAGTGGAGCTAAGCTTCCACGATTAATGTTTACGAGCGGTGGAGACGGTCCCCGTACCTGCGTCAGCATGGCCAGGTTTTACTAACGACAACCCCCGGGACACAAGGTGGGCCCGTTACCAATCCTCACTGAAGGAATATCACGCACAATCTCAGTGGAGGTTAACTATCATTGCATCGCGTCATCAACCCTTACAGAAGGCATTTGATGACAATCATCCATTGAATTCGCGCATCTTCATTTTCATGAGCTCTCGCTCATCACAGTTATCGCGCTAGATCAACATTTTTACAGCTTTAACAACACTTTAGTGTCTTAGACATTCAGTATTTATTACAATACTAAGAACGTCTTAAACGGTCATGATAACATTCTTTTCATAGTTCATGTGTGTATTCGCTTGTTTTTTTAGATAATTGTATATATATTAAACATATTTTAAAAGTTGCATTAAACTTATGTAAATGCATTCACCGTCATTTATTCTTTCCTGAGTTAGCCCAACCACTAAGGTCATCCTGTGACAATACACATATACTACATGCAACATATTTGACGTCTAGCTCTTGCCGTTTCAGAAAAAAAGAAGAAGAAAAATGATTGTCCTATATAACTCTATGTAAATATGTGGCCCCTGAGGCGGGACCAACTAGAGTGGGGCCAAATATAATCCCAGTATGGTATTTTAATCAAATGTTGTAGCGAACCATAAACTTATGCCATATGCAACATATTAAAAGTTTAGCACTTACTGTTTCACAGAAACGATTTGTTTTATTAAAGAAACCTGATTTTTATTTAACAGGGGGAGATAACTCTAACAACAGGAATCAACTACCCTGTTGGCACTGCTATCATGGATTAGTTGTTTCTTCTCAATATACGCAATAGCACATGGTACTAGTAAGAATTTGCCACCTGAGATGGTATCGAAAAAGTGTCTGGCTCATAGCCTGTTATGGTTAGCAACGTTTTTACATTTAGCGACTTTTGTACGTTTAACGTTGCTACAGTTCACTTGTAAAACACTGCGGTAAGGACATCGCTCAAGTTGGGGAGCTTAAAAGATATATAGATGGACATTTCACACTGTGTTTATTAAGATAATGACTGAAATTGACATACCGGACTGCTTGGTCATTACGCGTATTCACTGACCTTTTTCCGTTGAACAACTCACTCTTCTGTTGAATGTCCCTCTTTCATATCGTCCTATCAGTTTTCAGTAAAGGAATTCATTCGCAACATCACAATCACTTCTTTGAATTGATTACATTTGTCAGTCGATTTCCTGTGCTCAGTGGAGATAACGGAGACTTTGCTTTGTAAAGTGAGTACTTAACGCAAATAGTAAAGTTAGCCAGTCAAGTAGAAAAACAACATTTAACATTTAACGGAAAAGGCCAGTGATACAGTCAATGAAAGATATAAATACGCAATAGACGACAGAACTGCGTAATCCATTAAAGCTAACCAACAATCTAGCTGGTGGGATGATGTTAATGATGTGGCAGTCTATGTCCTATTATTGAAATGTTTAATATGATTATTAGTATATGTATATGTTACGATGATAAAGATAGCTTTAAGTTAAGTCAGCTTTAAGTTTAAGTATTTAGATAGAACTGGTCGCTGGACAACCGGCGTGATGCTTTTAATTGATTGATTGCTCTAGGCAATTACCTGCATGATGCATTGATTTGATCGGTTGTTGAAACTAACCACAAAATCAAATACATGTCATTTGGGCAGTTATCATGTTGATTAGAATTCTTTAACAGTAACAGGTTGCAATTTAGTTTTAAGGCAATATTCTTACATTCAGTTTTCGTATTTGCACAGCCGTCTTTTATGATATTAATTTAAAAGAGATTTGTATCGGACATTCGAAGTGAGACTGTGACGAGACAGAATTGAAGGAATTGTTTAATTTAATTGAATACGTTTATACCAGTATTGTTTAGCAAAGGATGACAATTGTAAAGCATAATATCTTGTTTTAAGGAATTGTTATTTAGAAATATATAACTAAAGGTGTGAAATATTGTAAACAATTCCCCAATTAATAACTATAAAGGTGGGTTGTGTTAAATGTATTTGCACAACATTATATTTAAAGCATAGTATGTGTAATCTATTATAATTTATATAGAGTATTTGAACTTTAGATCAGAATAGTAATGGACGTGGAAGAATTGGTGCGAGGATAGTGTATGGAAATGTAGGAGTAATGACGTCATAGGGACATATGCTGTGTGAGTGTGAGAAATATGGTTGTTATATGATTTATTATAATTCTATTTACTTTACAATGTAATTTTGGTCATTATCATAGTTTTTAGATTTTAACACTTTATATTATAACGAGCATTAAACCTTGAAATTATATTTCTAGAGTTATATTGCAATTTGCTCATTACTTTTTATTATGCATAGTTTAAGTGCATACAACAATTGCGCATTGACATGAGCGTATTGTAATGTAAGATTATGTAATGTAAGTACATGCAGCAATTGTGCATTGCCATGTGCGTATTGTAATGTAAGATTAGATTATGTTATGAAAGTGCATGCAGCAATTGTGCATTGACATGAGCGTATTGTAATGTAAGACAATGTAATGTAAGTGCATGCAGCAATTGTGCATTGCCATGTGCGTATTGTAATGTAAGATTATATTATGTAATAAAAGTGCATGCAGCAATTGTGCATTGTCATTAGCGTATTTTAATGTAAGATTATGTAATGTAAGTGCATGCAGCAATTGTGCATTGTCATGTGCGTATTGTAATGTAAGATTATGTAATGTAAGTGCATGCAGTATTATAATGTATTATAATGTAAGATTTTGTAATGTAAGTGCATGCATCAATTGTGCATTGCCATGAGCCTATTGTTATGTAAGATTATATTATGTAATTTAAGTGTATGCAGCAATTGTGCATTGCCATATGCGAATTGTAATGTAAGAGTATGTAATGTAAGTGCATGCAGCAATTGTGCATTATCATGTGCGTATTGTAATGTAATATTAGATTATGTAATGTAAGTGCATGCATCAAATGTGCATTGCCATATGCGTATTGTAATGTAAGATTGTGTAATGTAAGTGCATGCAGCAATTGTGCATTGCCATGTGCGTATTGTAATGTAAGATTATGCAATTTAAGTGCGTATTAGGATCTGTTTCAATTTACTATATTTACTTTCTATTCTGGTCATATTGTAAGTGCATATTGTAATTGCTTATTGCAAGTTGCGTATTGTAATTTTAAGATGATGGGATAGTATATGTAAATTTCTTATTACAGTAATGTTATTTAGAACAGTATCATGTGATAATATTCTATGAATCGATACAGTGGGTTGTTAATTGCGAAGTGTTATTTGTTATATTTCAGTTAATGAATACGAATGTGAGTAAGACCAGTGATGTATAAAAAACGATGAAAAATGGAATGGATATGAGTAAACGTGTGACCCCACCATTTAGGAAAGCCTCCTATGAGACCCCGGTTACAGTTATGATAATATTCAAATGTTTATTAAAATCATACTTTGAACACATTTTCCGAACTTAAGTTTTGAAATTGCTCCAGCTGTTCTGTGACAATAATTCAAGTAATGTATTAGGAACAAGTCTATCAATTACTGTACATGTGTTTGATGGAGACAAGTACCAACCTAACTCACTGCAAAGACTTTCGTTCTTTATTTTCAGCACAGCTTAAGCAGTGTCGAATTTTGGCAATTCTCTGACAAAGACGTACTGTGAAACAATAGTAAACTGGGAAACCAAATGATGCAGCATATATACGTTTTGGTTCTACATCACCGTCCATTTATGTTCATTCCACATATATTGGATTGACATCGAGCTATTAAATGGGGTGACGTGAATACCTTCTGATTGATGTGGTCGGGAGTATCTAAAGGTGGCCGAAAAAAACATCACTT
This sequence comes from Cyrtodaria siliqua, assembly GCA_037043455.1. Taxonomy (NCBI): domain Eukaryota; kingdom Metazoa; phylum Mollusca; class Bivalvia; order Adapedonta; family Hiatellidae; genus Cyrtodaria; species Cyrtodaria siliqua. Next base: position 23,574 of record JAWPHD010008012.1, on the reverse strand, counting down.
GACAGGGAATACCCAGCGCGTAAAAATCTTGCCACTGCAAGTGCACGTAAGCATAGTATTGTAAAGCTATGTTTGATTTTCAAGAAACTTAAATAATGCAGATAACAGGTCAGTCAGAAAATTATTAAATCTGTAAATGAATCCAGCCCTAATGAAGTTGAAAAACATAAGCAAATTGCCAACGTTCTAGCCTCAATTCACAATTCTACTGTCTTAATGAAACTAATCCGACTAAGAACGGTAAAATTAAACTATTCACTTTAGATCGGATAAACTAACCTTCGTCAAGCATCTAACGTTTCCGTTTTTTAAGTTAAAGTAACGAACATAAAACGGTCACATGGCAATCCTTAAGTAATAGTTAAACAAGTTCACGTATAACAAACCAATGTCTGCAGAAATGTGTTATTTTTATCTAAATAACACCCTGATTTCTAAAATTAACTCAAATCTAGTGACGTTTTAATACACTTCTGTGAGTGCGCCAGGAACTAATTATTTAATTATTTTGATACTCCGCTACATGGATTCTTTTTTGTGAACAGTGCCGGACTATTTCATTGTTGAAAACATCGCAAAACGCCGCAATTTTGTTTTGTACAACTGTTGATTCAGACTGCCGTTATCGATTGTACGCGTACCTCTGTTACTGGCGTGAACGCCTTTGTTAAAGTTCTGCGTCAGATTACGTCATGCTTACGTAGTATGTGTTGACACGTTGGTAAAAATTGAAACAGGCGAGTAGCAGGGCATATCGTGGAACATGATGTTACAATGCAATGTGTTTACGTAAATATTGAAATAGGTTGACTGTCGTACAATCCTGCAGATAAATAACAAGTAAGTTTAGTTGTAAATTGTAACTCGTTTTTCTGCATGATTTGTTTCATTATTTTTTATGTGAAGCACGTGCAAAGTTGCATGTTTCCATGCCATGGTATGGGTTGTTCACACAGTTTCAATTTCAAACGTTATGGTGGGTAAAGACATCCTGAAATAAACTTAAAACTGAGTGAATTTATCAACCCTGACAATTCGCATGATTGCGATGATCAACCTTCTCTTTTGTGTGTATGTGGGTGATAATATAAATCGGACACGCACACATTCGGGCTCCATTAGTTCTTTGTTTACCTCCCTACCCCAGCAACGACCAAGTTTTCTCCCACACAGTGACATTCACTGTGGTATGGATATGACAGGGAATATATATGATGGTCAGAGTCTCATAACTTGACGTGTGACCAATGGATAGTTCAACAACAACAACCACAACCATTTCAAAACAGCTGTCCCTGCCCACCTCTCTCCCCATTCTAACATGACCTTTCTTTTGAATTTGCTTTATTCTGACTCCGCATCACCCTGTTACCAAAGCCTGGCACAGGGTTCGAATAATAACAGTGGCGTAACTACGCTGAGGCATACCAAGGCACTTGCCTCGGTAAAAAATTGAAAAGTGACCAATGAAAAAATAAAAAAATAAAATAAAATAAAAAATGAAATAGAATCAAATAAATCTATTACAATGTAACAACTTAAAAATGTCGACCTTTTTACGTACAAGTACCGAAGCCATACGTTTCGTATTGTCTAGTTAAAGTACCCTTTTCGAAAATCGTCCGAGCGCCATAAATGACAGCGCCGTATTTTATACCGTTACCATTCAAGATGGTTTACATTGATACGTATCTCCGGCGAGTCGGCGGTTTCCGTTCGAATACATTTATTTTCGATCTTTCAACCCTTCATGTTATCGGTGTGTTAGGTTTCATTGGGATGTTGTTACTGATGGGTGGGATCCAGTCCAATCCGGGCCCAATTCAGGTATTGTGATGATTGTTTACATTGATTTGCTTCTTTGAATATTGTCTTATTTCAATCAAACACGCATTCGTGTTGATATAATGCCCTAGGCTACTATAAACAGCAAAATATGAAAAAAAATATTATCAATTCTCCCTTACATTTCAGGAACAATATAACTCTCAGATGTACTCCAAATGCTACAAAATCGCATCCTTGAAAATTTCCGGTGGGGCATGCCCCCGGACCTCCCTAACATGGGTGTGCCTCGGTAAAAAATCATTTCTGTTTGCGCCACTGAATAAGGTGTTTACCTATTTACACGGCCTGCCATTTCTTGAACAAGAAACAATTAGGCCTACCAAAACCTAATTTTTTTTACATGACCTGCCTATACTGCCATTTCTTGAAACAAAAAAAAGACCGACCATAACCTTTTATTTTACTTGGCCTGACATTTCTGGAGGGAAAAAACAACAGCCGACCATAACCTATTATTTTACATGACCTGCCATTTCTTGAAAAAAGAATTAGGCGAACATATCCTATTATTTTACATGGCCTTCCAATTTTTGGAAAAACATATAGGCCAACCATAACCACGAACACGTTAGTGTCATAGCCAACATGTTTTATACCAATCTATGTTCTAACAATCTTACTGTAATTTATAAATAAAATCGAATCCTTAACATGCTTAATGAACTATTCAAATTTTGGATGATAGTTACAAATGTATATATAGATGTGTTTATAAATTGTTTCATTTATTTCCATAGGGAGACCTGATGCCTGCATGACTTCAGAACAAATACATATTCTGATCTGACATCCGCTTTGACTCTTGGTTGGACGAGTTGATTATTGAGGTTGAAGGAAAACTAAAAACATGGATTTCATAGAGGTTTGTATTGCAGTTTTTTTTATGGTGAAAGAAGCATTTCGCACCATGATGACAATAATATATTTAGGAAGAATTGCTCATGCAGGGCCTTTTTACCCTTCTTTGCAGCGGCCTGTATAACCAAATTTCTTTTAAAATCATGCAGTTTTCCCCATTTTCATTATCTCTGGAAATGTCATTCCACATTAATGGATTTTTTCCCCAATGTAGGTGCCTTCCCCAAAACTGGTAAGAAGGCCATGGCTCAAGAAAAAATATTTTCTTTTGATTTACATACATGTATTTCAAGTCATATCTCTGGGCTCCACGGCTAATTAAATAGCAACATTGCACTGAATATTTACATTTATTTTATTTTATTTTATTTTAAAAGAAATAGCTTTCATTTATTTTTCAAGGAGATATACACACACACTGTCAATACACTGAGGTAGTGGTCTAGCTCTGCACTTTTTTCTCATTATCAGTTTTCCAAGGCACGTTATTGTTGATACTTTAAAAAACATTCAAACCTCGTCTTGAAAAGTTGAACTGAGCGAGTCAACTTGTTAGCCTAACATGTAGCTTAAGTTGACAAACATTACACAACTACCATTATTTAATATTTACTGAATAGAAACAAGATTTTTTTGATGGAATTCAATAGCGGTAGTAAAAAGTACCAATTGGTGGAATTGAACTCCAACTGGGATAATAATTCCCTGACTCCAAGCACAAACTAAAATTACACTTGAGGGTAAGAAGAATGCGTTCGCAATTGCTCTATACGGGAAATTTATGTGATGCAAGACAAAAAACAGTTGTTAAAACCTAATTCGCTATTCTCACGTTTCCATGTAACACATTATCACTGAATACAAACCAGACAGTTATTTGCTTATGCTCAATATATACTTAACTGTGGACAGTGCCCCTTTATAAAGAACTTCAGCATACATAAGTTAACTTACCAATTTTTAAAAAAATAAAATATGGTAAATCATTTAAGTAAATTAATTGTATGTTCAACAAAGCCAATATAATAATACATCTGTTTACCGACTCCGACTGTGACCCCACCGACTACCTTAAGGGGACACACAGCAATATTCTCTTTTTTAAATTCACCGCGTCCCGTTAGTTTTTCAATAACTTGCATTTGTTCAATCATTATTGTTAATTACATGAATATTATAGGGAAAAGTGTTTGGATGTTCTTAACTGTTGATAATATATCACTAATGAATACAGTAGAATGGTAGAATAAGAGGTAAAAGTGAAAAAACAAAAATTAATTATGCAAGCAGGTTTAATGTCAAAATGATACTGGATAAATAAATCCAAACGCTATAATTTCAATGTTTGAAAAACACTTCAAGATTGCCGTGTTTCCCTTTAAAACACTGGTGGCGCCTTGTTTTATTTGTGATTAAAAAAAATCTGAATTATCCTGAATTAATGAAATCTGGGTTTAGCTTTGAAAAAATAAATAATTTAAGAAGCCGACATACCCACAGGTGTCCGATGAATGAATGGAAAACCTAATTAGTGCATTTTCTTTATTTTTCAGACAAGTTGCTGCCATTTTCACAAATTGCATGGTATACAACTAATGGAGCCAAGGGGTGAAAACTAATTTCAGTGGATTATCTTGAACTACATATACATGAAGAATGACTTTTTTTACCATTCCAAGGCGGTAGTCCTATTGTCAAACCTTTTGTGTTTGTGATGTCGTCTGCATTTTTTATTACTTTTGCCTTTTCGTTTGTCTGTTTGCGTGTTTGTTTTTGTTTTTGTGTGGTTGACTGTTGTCCTTGAATGCTGCTTTCCCTGTCAGATATTTTTATCTGTCTTTGTGCTTATTACACAAAAAAAATAATCCCGGGATCATCGGTTTTCCTACTGCATAAGTACCACACTCATCCGTGCCATTGAGCGTGATGTGAAAGAAAGTAGAGTTGCTTGTTTCATACTCAATAAAAAAAAAACATTCATTGAGAAGTTGAAGAAACACATATTTTTTATTTACGTTTTTTGAAAGTTTTGGGAAAAAAACAGCTTTTTAACTAACTCAAGGGCCATAACTAAAGAATCTGGTAACATTTGATAAAGATCAAATAAAAAAATCCCTAGCGTATTAACGAGGCAAAATATAGCATTTTTAACTAAATCAAGAGCCATAATTCCTGTTACTGGTCCGACCGGTCCAACATAGAGCTAAATAAAAAATAAAAAAATAAAAAGTAATAATTAAAAAAAAATATATATATATATATATACATAAACAAGAAATGTCACAGTAAGTGACAAATGCCCCGAAGTGACCTGTAAGTGTGACCTTGACCTTGAAGCAATATGAAACCAACACATATATTTAAAATTAATTTAAATAAATTCACAAAAAAAAGTGTTATACAAGAGGCCCAAGAGGGCCAAGAAGGCCTTTGGACGCTCTACTGGCTAACATGGCTCTTATAACATCAATGAAGCGATAGACTGCCATTTACAAAAGAAAAACAATTGAAAATAAATAATTAAAAAAAATAAAAAAATAAAAATAAAAAAATAAAAAATAAAAAATAAATCAAATGAAATAAATAAAAAATAAAAAAAAATAAAAATTATAATATAAAAAAAGAAAGTCATAAAATCTGGTTAAGTTTGAAAAAGTGAAGGCCCCATCGTAAGACGAGGGAAATTATAGCATTTTTAACATAATCAATGGCCATAACTCGGCTGTCACAGGTCCGATCTGTCCTGGTTTTCGAACGTGACCGAGCTTTTATTGACATTAACAATCTGATAAAGTTTGGTAAAGATCGGATTAAAAAAAAGTCTTAACGAGGAAAGATATAGGATTTTGAACTAAATCAAGTGTCATTACTCCGCTGTTACTAGCCCGATATGTATGGTTTTCAAACTTGTCCGAGCTTTCATTGATAAGAAACAATCTGATAAAGTTTGGTAAAGATCGGATGAACAATGAAGCCCCTATCGTCTTGACGAGGCAAAATATGGCAGTTTTAACTAAATCAAGGGCAATAACTCCGCTGTTAATGATTTGATCTGGCTGGTTTTCGAACTTGTCCCAGTTTTTATTGGTATTAACAATCTGTGCAAGTTTGATAAAGATCAAATAATAAATGAAGGTGCTAGAGTGTTCAAAAAGCTTAATATGGCATTTTTCAGCAGAACAACTCCATTGAAATTATTTCAATCTTGCCGGTTTTCTAACTTTTGCGAGCTTTCATTGATATAAAGTCAATGGCAAAGTTAAATAAAGATCCTATTAATATTGAAGGCCCTAAAGTGTTAACAAGGCAGAAAATAGCATTTTTCAGAAAAAACAAGGGCCATAACTTCGGTATTACTCACTCAATTTAGCTGGTTTTCGAACATGTTTGAGCTTTCATTGATATTAACAATCTTTGCAAGTTTGGTAAAGATCAAATAATAAATGAAGGTGCTAGTGTTCACAAGACAGAAAATGGCATTTTTCAGAAAAAACAAGGACCATAACTCTAGTGTTACTGACCCAATTCAGCTGATTTCGAACTTGTTCAAGCTATAATTGGTATTAACAATCTGTGCAAGTTTGATAATGATCAAATAAACAATGAAGGTGCTAGATCGTAATAGCAATTTTCAGAAAAAACAAGGGCCATAACTCCGGTTTTAATGATCCGATTTGGCTGGTTTCCGACCTTGTCTGAGCTTTCATTGATATTAACAATCTGTGCAAGTTTGGTAAAGATCAAGTAATAAATAAAGGTGCTATAGTGTTCACAAGGCTTTATATGGCATTTTTCAGCAAAACAAGGGCCATAACTCCGGTGAAATTATTCCGATCTGGCTGGTTTTTGAACTTTTCCGAGCTTTCATTGATATTATGTTAAAGTTTGGTAAAGATCTTATGGAAAATGAAGGCCCTAGAGTGGTCACAAGACAAAAGTTAACGGACGGACGACGGACGGACGGACGACGGACGGACGACGCACGGACGACGGACAACTCGCCATCCCATAAGGGCCAGTAGAGCTAAAAAAAAAAAGTATTTAAAAAAAAAAAAAGTCCCAAAAATTTAAAACAAAATCATAAAAAAATATAAATAAAAATGAAATACAATTAAAAAAAAAATCACAAACAAAACAAAATGAATGAAAAAAAAAAATGAATGAAAAATAATTAAATTAAAACAAGAAATTTGAAAATCAGTCCAGGAATGCCCGAGTTATTGTCTCACACAATTTGTCCTATGACCTCTAAGTGTGACATTGACCATGGGCCACAGACCTGGATTTGTGCTCGACACATCATGTTGTTGTGGTGAGCACTTGTGCCAAGCTAATTCAAAATCCGTCAAGAAATGCCAGTTATTGACCGGACATGATGTGACATTTGACCTCTAAGTGTGACCTTGGCCTTGGAGCGACGGACTTTCATTACGTGCGCGACATGTCGTCTGGTTGTGCTGAGCACTAGTGCCAAGTTATTTGAATATCCGCCAGGAATGCCAGAGTTACTGACTGGACACAATTTGACCTTTGACCTTTAAATGTGACCTTGACCTTGGGGCCACCGACCTGGGTTTTATGCACAACACGTCGTCTAGTTAGAGTGAGCAATTGTGCAAAGTTATTTGAAAATCTGTCCATGAAAGTCAGAGATTAACCGAACACGAAAGAACTTTGTTTTGACCTTTCATCTCTAAGTATGACCTTGACCTTGGAGCCATAGACCTGGGTGTTGTGCGTGACACGTCGTCTAGTTGTGGTGAGCAATTGTGCCAAGTTATTTGAAAATTTAAGTTATTTACCGGACACGAAAGCACTTTGATTTGATATTTGACCTCTAAGTGTGACCTTTACCTTGGAGCCACGGACCTGAATTTTGAGCGCGACACGTCGTCTTGTTGTGGTGAGCAATTGTACGAAGTTATTTGGAAATCCGTCCATTATTGTCAGAGTTATGAAGCGGAAACGATTGTACAGACGATCTGACAACCTTTGACCTCTAAGTGTGACCTTGACCTTGGAGCCACGGACCTGGATTTTGTGCGCGACACGTCGTCTTGTGGTGAGCAATTGTGCGAAGTTATTTGAAAATCCGTCCATTATTGTCAGAGTCCTGAAATGGACACGATTGTACAGACGAACGGGGACGAACGGCGACGAACGGAAAGACAGTGCGAATACTATATGCCACCTTTCGGGGGGGGGGGGGGGGGCACCAAAAAGAAAAATCATAACATCTGGTAATTTTTGGCAAAGATCAGATGCAAAATGACGGCCCATTGTATGACGAGGCAAATTATAGCATTTTTAACAAAATCAAGGTTCTTAACTCCGCTGTTACTGGTTCCGAATTGGCTGGTTTTCGAACTTTCATTGAACCATTAATTGCCTGCCGTAGTTTTTAAAGAAAACCTTTTCACTCGCAAAATGCATTTTTATTGCTTGCTTGCCATTCAAAGAAAGACAATCAGGATTATGTTTTTTTAAGCAGCTCATGTCAATGAAGCTCGGAATTGTTATTTAGATATTTTGATTATAAGGACCTATTTCCAACCTATTGTATTTGGGGGAGGAAGAAATGTGTTTAGGTAACTGTAAATCAGTGTTAGACATACAACTCATGATAAAATGGTGGTATTCAATTTTGTTTCAGTTGATGAAGCCACATGTACATGTATGAAGCCAGTATATTAAAACATAAACTCAGGTGTTTCTTTAGTTGTGGTTTGCTGTGTTTTTATTCTAAAAACAATGAATTATCAACAAAGTGTTGTATTTAGTTTTGTCTTCATAAAGGTAAAGTTTCAAGCTATGCCCTAGATATTATTCAATTAACCAATGTTTTTCATAGAGAAAACTTTACTCGGGCCTCAGTTTATATACCTGAGCTAATCGTTCATGTAGCATGTTAGCTGTAAATAGGTAAGCTTATCTTGCCTTTCCAATGATCATTTAACGTTGGGAAACAGGACCTTAAATCAAGATAACTGCTACTGTACATTGAAATTATTTTCTACTCAGTAAAGAAATATAAAAATTGACTTTCCCATGCAGGATTTTAAGGAAACTTCCCCGCATGAAGTGACATGTGAGTGACTTGTGGAAAGGAAGCTCCGGGTTGTTATTCAAGGCATTTTTCTTAGATCAAGGCCATTGAATACTATAAATAAAATAAAAATGGTTTCTGTTCAGAAAATTCAGTTTCCAATGCGTGATTTTAAAGAGACTTAACCACAAAGTGCCCTTCTTGGAAATGAGGCTCTGTATTGTTTTTCAGGTAACCAAAACAACAGTCAAAGTCACTGCTACTGTAATTTATAGAAGAAGGGTTTCCACTCAATAACATTAGTCCCCCTTGAGGGATTTAGCAAACAAATCACACGGTGTGACTTATGGGGAACTTTAGCATATCATTGTTATTCGGGTCATTTATGCAAAGGTCAAGATCACTGTTAGCTTGAAATAACTTCACTTCATCTTGATGGAGATTAACAAAACTTCATCAAAATGTGCGGCTCATTGAAAGGAAGTCCTGTATTGTTATTCAGGTCGTTTGGTAAAATTTCAAGGTCGTTGTTAATATAAATAGAAAGCTGTTGTTTTTTTCTCATTAAGTTGACATTAACTTGTGGACTTTCTTTATAAATTTTGCAGGATTGAGGATTATCCATAATGCATTGTGCAGTTTTAAGATAGGTAGTTACACCTATAGCAGGTGTGTACACCTAAACGAGGGGATTTGTAATTCGCTGAATTTGCTTGTTTTTACTGGGTTCTTTCTTTAATTGAAATGTTGGAATTAATTTATAAGCTTAACCTGCAGCTTCATCTGGCCCATTCAAAGCCCATGCTTTATGAGTTAAGATCAGCGACCAGAATTGAAGGTTATAATGATGTAAATATACAGCGTATGTTTTCTTTATTTGAAGTAAAATATATTTAATATGTTTTTAAATTAAAATTGGCCAATTATGGTTTTGTACTCTCTGTTTGTGCAGTTGGGAACATCTCTGTAGTGTAAGGAGGCATACTTTTCTTTCGAGAAAGGAGATCCGGGTTCGAGTCCTGGCGGGGAACCTGGCACACTTATTGAGCTATACAAACTTTGTCCTCGGACAACCGCAACTTTAAAATAGATACATTTTATAAAATTGTTTATAACATAATTAAACCGGTGTTACAAAAAAATATTTCATGTTTACATGCGCAGCAATATAAGTGAGGCAGGCGTACACTGTATAGTGTTACCCTTCTTGTAAAATATCGAAATGTTTGTTCCTGTACATATGCACATGTACATGTATAACTAATCCAAACTGGCGTTCTGAAATCAGGCAAACCCAAAAGAAGAAACTTTAAGACACACCAGACCATTTGAACTAACCCTTTTAATATAATTATCTCTTCATTGTTTTTATTTAGGTAGGCTGACCATTAACGGCAAACACAGATACTTGTCACTTGATTGGTCATTGATTTGTAAAATTCTTGTTGTTTTAAATATGTCATGCTAAAAATTGATAATACCACTGGCTCCCCATGGTATAATACATGTATTATGGCTTCTCTTGTTAAAAATTACCTTTCCGCTATTTTGTGAGTAAAGTTTTCTCAGCGATCGGGTCAGATATACATTATTATTGGTTTCTTCCATATCGTCATACCTAAATATGGCCTATCGACTACGAAAATATTCGTCAATTTTAAATAGAATTTTTCGGCTTGAATGAAGAAGAAATAATGATAGCATTAGATGTTCACGCAACTGCAATGTCGTGAATCGTTAACCGTTGTTTTATACCGTTATTTCAAGCTACTAGCATTAGCATCTATAAAACACCGGGAAAGATTCATGTTGAGTCTTTCGTCAGCTACCAAGGCAGATATTATTGAAACTTTTAATGACACCTCTCGATATCTGGATGACAGACTGAACATTGACAACCCGTTTTTATCCACTTATGGTTAATACTAAATATCCTAAAGGACATCAGTTTAACAAAGCTAATATTTATGATATTAAAGCTTCTTTTCTCGCTTTACATATCTCTATTGAAAATGGTGATATAAATAGCAAAATCTTTGACAAGAGAAATGTCTGCAATCTTGTCCTCAATGGTTTATTCTCTTGTTGTTCTGGCTTTTGCCAAGTCATTGAGTACCTTTTTCGAGGACTTCTAGGCTATTGCTTATTGTATGTATATATACACGAGCATCTTTTTGTTTTACTTATTTTGCCTATTAATGCTGCCTTGTTGGTTAGAAAATAGTTCATGGCGGGGATTTCTTTATTTATACTGTCCCGTTTTTTTTGGAGGACAGTAGGGTAAGTGTTAGTTTTGGTGGACTCTAGAACCCTGGTTTAAACCCCCACTGACCGATCCAAGGCGGTAGCCCTATTGTCAACCCTTTTTGTGTTTGTGACGTCATATACCTTTATTCTTTGATAACATTGCCTTTCGTGTTTGTCCCTGTGCTCTGTGAAAGCTCCATTTCCTGTTCGATTTGTATAATTATTTTCACTCGTTTTATGTGTGTAAACCTTTATTCAAATGATTCTAGTGATTATATGGACTAAATTATACGTATTGAAATTAAAGATAGAACGATGTTGAAAAAATGTGGTCCAATTATGTTGAATTACCTTGGAAAAAAACACACTATATAAATGGATTGTTCTCATACCATGCTATTAAAATGAAAACATTATATATAGAATCCTATAGAAACCACAGCGTCCAAACGCAATGGCATCGTAGGTCCGCACTGTACTACAAACAAGGAGCAATATTAAAAGAAAAAGACAAAATACAACAGAAAAAGGGGGGGGGTGAATAGAGGGTTACCGACTTTGAATGGTCAATAGTCAATAAGGCCTACAGGTTAGCTTGAATCTATTTTAAGTGTACACAAAAAAAGAAAAATATCTACTTTATCGATTTTACAGTTTGCTTTGTCCCGGATTGTACGTAGAGACCCCGATTGTACGTAGTGACCACGATTGTACGAAGTGACCTAGTCAGAATAAATACGGTACTCTGACTTCAATTTATTGGAAGTTTTAGAGCATGGTGTTTTAACTCTGCCATTTTAACTTATTTTATATTAAACGATTTAATGCGTCGCATTGATCAAAGGATACGAAATAAACGAGAGAAATTAGGTGATATGGTCTCTTTCGGTTATTGTTAACAATTGATTCAGAAATATAAAGCAAATATATGTACGGCAAATGTGTTTGCTTGGTCACTCTTACGCTATTGTCATCCCAATAATCCACCCCACCCGCGCAATTTTTCTATTATCATGCAAGCTTTACTTTTCACTTGATTTCTATTAAATATCTGTCAACGATGTTTATTGAATGAGATTATATTTGTAACACCACATAGCCCCACATAGCCAGTAGAGAGATTCAGACCTTAGTGTGTCTCTTGTTTCAATTTTTCATTACTAATTGTACAGTTGAAGCCTTTGTATTCATTCTTAGCACATCATCAATAAGTTCTTAAAACTCTTCTAATTTCAAAGCTAAATTTCTGCTAGCGCAATGTATAATATCATCATAATCTCCTTCTACCTACGCAGATCAAACGTTCATTTGAACCAAACGATAGGAAAGAGAAATAAATCATTTTATACGAGTTTATCTAAACATATTAAAACGACATATAACAACCGTGATCGTTTATTATATTTTCCGTTTAAAATATTGATATATGATTTAATATGTGCAACAGTTACTAATTCTTGCTTTTGTGATTTGAATTATTCAAGTGAAACAAACAGTTGTTATATAACCTTTGCCGAACAGCATGTTATTTGAAATAATTGATTTATATTAATAATATCCGCGCAACATAATATTTTCTATTGCGCGTAAAAGATCGTGTTATGCAATAAGATCGTGTTATGCAATAATACAAAGGGTAGCTGTGAATTATTGACTTAATAAATAAGTTGAATATAATTAATGTGCTACGAGGCTCTGCCGTGTTTCGCTTATTTACCCAGTTATTTCAGTAAGTCAAAAATAGCAAAAGTAAATACTAAAATCGAATAGGCAAAGTAGCATTCAAAGACGACAGTCAACCACAAACACACACAGCAAAGAACAACTGTTAAGATGAATAAAAGGCCAACAAAGACATCACAAGCACAAAATGGTTGACAATAGCGCTACCGCCTCCTTGGAATGGTCAGGTGAGGTTTAAAGCAGGTTCTAGGGTGCACCAAACCTCACACATACCCTACTGTCATTCCAATAAAACGTGACAGTGTAAATAAAAAATCTATTCTCTAACCATCTCTAACCATCAAGTCACGCATAAAGGATTCTATTTTTCCAATAACATCCATGCCAAGTGAATGTTTCATTTTACACTCCTGGCGGATCTGTACACAACGAGCACTGGTTAGTGCATTACTATCAGATCGATATCACACAAGTGTATATTCGTATCATAAAAGCGCTGTCTTTTATTGATGTAGATCCTAACTTTTAGTACGGTGATCCCATTTACTTCATACCGTATATATTTAGTTGAATTGTGTTTGGCACTTGTATATTGATATAGATTCTCCAGGAGTGCTTTATTTTCCACTATAATATTGTCAATTTACCTACACCGCGCCATTTCGTACGTGAAATCATAGCTTTGTGTGTCGTTTACTGCCGTCAGATATGGTCATACTACACCAATTTATTTTCCATAGACGTACATTATAGCTCTAAGCTCTGTACTGAGTTCCCTAATATAAGAAGCTATAGTTTTGCCTACTTGTTTTGAAAGACCTATCTTAGTTTTATAAAAGAAAATACACAAATCATACGTTGAGTAAAAAGATGTTTAGGTCGGATGGTGATGACCCACCTACTTGCATGTAGAAACATGAGGACAATGTAAAATATACTTTTTTTGATTATGCAACAAATTATGAACACATTGTATAAATGTGTGATTTAATCTTTTTAAGTACTCTTCAAAAGTTGAATTTTAATTTTTTTAACAAGATTTTTTGGTTTGTTTCCCTTGTCAACCAATCAAAATTAAGAGATTCTGTGTAATAGCTCCGAATTTACCCTGGAACATTTGCACCCCTCGCAGATTGGTTGGAATTGGTGTAGTCCGATCATATTAAATGCAGCTAATTCGTTGGCACTAAAACTAATAGGAAACCTTAAACCAATGTCAACACCACTTGTATGCATTTTATAAAGACTTTAATAAGATTAAACATATTATAAACAGTAAGTTCTGCCTGAACTTACCACTCTTTTACTTCCATTTATTGGAATTTAGAGCATGGTTTAGCTGCGCCCTTTTATTCATTATTTAGTTATTCTAAGTTAAAGGTTATAATGCATTCATCGAAGGAAATTTCACCAAACATACTATATATACGAGTATTTCAACACACCAAGTCGGTCCTCATTGGTATAGTTATAGCGCTAGTATATTATAATACAAAGGCATACATTAATATCGCTCCCTGACGCCAAGTTATGATAACATTTAACTAGTATAAATTTATATATACATACGTTTAATACTCATCAGAAGCACAGTCGGATAGACAATGCCACACAAGAGTAATCTTTATATTATCCAGATGCTGAGATGAGTTAATGTGTTACATTTGTTTCCGAGAGTTGTGTTCATGCACATGCTGTTTTATTAAAAGCTTCTGTTAAAACAGTCAGTTATATACTTTTTATATTGTTCTAGAATCGACAAAAAATGCTTATAAGACACTACTTAACTGACGATTGAACTCATTATTCCATTGAAGTCGGTGGAAGAGGACGCGTTGGAATGAAAATGATTCAAAGAATGGATCTAAATCTATTAATTTTATTTTGTATTATTGCTTCACATGTTCAAGTCTCTTTGTTTTTAACTATAAAGGATAAACAATATAAAAGAAAAGTCACGATCCGTAATTCTGAAAAACCAGAGACAACTGATGATGTATATAAAATAGTTCAAATTAAAGGTTATGCAGATGCCGAGTTTTGGCTTGAGTCTAATTTGATAGAAGGTGACCGTGCTCGGAACAAGAGAGGAACAGATCAAGGAACAGAACACGTAACAAACAACATGCCAAGCGCAACAGAACACGTAATCGACAACTTGCCAGGCGAAACAGAACACGTAACCGACAACATTTCAGGCGCAACAGAACACGTAAGTGACAATATGCCAGGCGTAACAAAACACGTAACCGACGACATGCCAGGCGTAACAGAACATGTAACCGACAACATGCCAGGTGTAACAGAACATGTAACCGATAACATGCCAAGCGCAACAAAACACGTAACCGACAACCTGTCAGGCGTAACAGAACACGTAACCGACAACATGCCAGGCGCAACAAAACACGTAACCGACAACATGCCAGGCGTAACAGAACACATAACCGACAACATGCCAGGCGCAACAAAACACGTAACCGACAACATGTCAGGTGCAACAGAATACGTAACCGACAACATGCCAGGCGTAACAGAACACGTAACCGAAAATATTCCAGGCGTAACAAAACAAGTAACTGACAATATGTCAGTCGCAACAGAACACGTAACTGACAACATGACAGGAGCAACAGAACACAATAATGTAATAGTTGTACCCGACTATATGCTAGGTGCAAGTTATTATTTAGACCTGATATCTGACGAATTGCTTGTTGACTTTACAGTCCAGCTGCTGAAATACTGTTCCTTTATACAGATAGATTTATATACTGTTAGTGCAGCTGAGGAGAACACCACTTATTTAAATTCGGCTTATCAAAAGTGCTGCATGTCTTGTGATGTTACAAATGAATGTCACAAGAAGAACACCTGTTGTCCACACATTCAAAGGAAACAAGAACACGAATCCGATATCACACGTAATAACGTTACATGTCATCCCGCAGTTATGTTCATAACGTTACCAAGAATGATCCTTCCGGATGAAGATAAGAAGGAATACACCTTTATATCGTCTTGTCCGCCAGGAACCCTACCGGAACTTAAGGAACTATGTGAAAGTCCGTACACAGAGGACGGGTTGTCCATGATAGACTTGATACCTGTAACAGAAGCGTTGAATGTGACGAACTACGCGAACAGACACTGCGCGACTTGTAACCAGGCTACCGACACATTGTTATGGGGTACTGTTGTGCGGTAAGTTTGATTTGTTTGATTGGTGTTTTAAGTCATTTTTTGCACGTGTTAGACGATATATTATTGTGGTAGAGGGCAGAAAACGTCACGTTTCCTTGGTTGTGGTAGAGGCAGAAACACTAGTCGGTTCCCTCCCGAGCAAGTGCATTTATACTAAATGTAACGATTTATGTTTGCACTTTATTACCTTTTTGTTTTGAAAAATGTATTTCGATACACACAACGTGTCACAATTTAAAATGTTTAGGTGATCACATTAAATATTATGTTTTGTATTTTACAGAAATTACTGTGCATTTCAGGGCGCCTAAACGTCGAATATGAATCGAGATTTATTTTTATTACTTTCTTTATGTTTTCATACCTGATATGATTGAATAGAATGAAAACGGACGAACCTGCATCTATTTCAATCTTCGCGTAGCCTTCCTCTAAGCTTCGCAAAGCCATAAATTCATTTTGACCTCCACAGTCAATTTTATTGAGAGCCGAAAATCAAAATGGCGACGGCGGAACATTCCATTTTTCTAGGGTAGGGTGACTTAATAATACAGTTGACCAATCCTGGTGCAAATAATATAAAAAACAAACGCGAACTTGTTTAACTAATACTTTAGGATTGCCATGTGACCGTTTTATGTTCGTTTTGCATGATTTTAATAAACATTTGAATATCATCATCACTGTAACCGGGATCTCATAGGAGGCTTGCCTTAATGATGGTGTCGACTCACAAGATTAATCCTATCCATTCCATCTTTTCATCGTTTTTATACATCACTGTTATCAGGTTATTACTCACATTCGTTTAAATTAACTGAAATATAATAAATAGCACTTCACAATTAACAACACACTCTATAGATTCATAGAATATTATCATATACTGTTCTAATTAAAATTACCGTAATAAGAAATTTACATATACTATACCCATCATCTTAAAATTACAATACGCAACTTGCAATAATCAATTACAATATGCTCTTACAATATGCCCAGAATAGAAAGTAAATATAGTAAATTGAGATAGATCATAATACGCATTTAAATTACATGATCTTACATTACAATACGCACATGGTAATGCACAATTGCTGCATGCACTTACATTACATAATCCTACATTACTATACGCATTTGGCAATGCACAATTGCTGCATGCCCTTACATTACATAATCTAATATAGCATTACAATATGCACATAGCAATGCACAATTGCTGCATGCACTAACATTACATAATCTTACATTACAATACGCACATGGCAATGCACACTTGCTGCATGCACTTACATTACACGATCTTACATTACAATCCGCTCATGACAATGCGCAATTGCTGTCAGCACTTAAACTATACATAATATTAAAAGTAATGAGAAAATTGCAAAAAGCAATCATAATATGCACTTACAATATGCCCAGAATTGAAAGTAAATATAGTAAATTGAAATACATCCTAATACGCACTTAAATTACATATCATTACATTGCAATACGCACATGGCAATGCACAATTGCTGTATGCACTTACATTACATTATCTTACATTACAATACGTTCATGGCAATGCACAATTGCTGTATACACTTACATTACATAATCTTACATTACAATACGTTCATAGCAATGCACAATTGCTGTATGCACTTACATTACATAATCTTACATTACAATACGTTCATGGCAATGCACAATTGCTGTATGCACTTAAACTATGCATAATAAGAAAAGGTAATGAGCAAATTGCAATACAAAAAAATATAAAAAGATCGGACAGGGAAAGTAGCATTCAAGGAAGACAGTCAACCACAAAACACAGAAATAAACACGCAAACAAACAAGAAGGCAAAAGTAATAATAAATGCAAACGACATCACAAACACATAAGGGTTGACAATAGGGCTACCGCTTTGTAACGGTCAGTGGCAAAATAGGCAACTGGAGGATTTAGACCGGTTCCAGGGTACACCAAACCTCATACCTTACTGTTATCCCATTAAAACAGGACAGTGTAAATAAAGAAATCTCCGCCATGATCTAATCTCTAACCAACAAGGCAGCATCTAGCGGCAATATAAGTATAACACAAATATGCTCGTGTAAATATAATACAAAACAATAATAGCCTAGAAAGCAACAATGAAGGTACTCAGTGACTTGGCAGAAGCTAATTGCAGATAACTTATATACAGATTTAGATGAAGCAAACTTACTTCCAGGTTACTTTACAGACCATTCTATGATATATATGCAATTTGATTTCGGAAAATTTATAAAAGGCAAGTCATAATGGAAATTTAACAACTCTTTATTAAACGACACGAAATATGTAGACGAAATAAAAATAATAATAGATAATGTTAAAATGCTACACGCGTCGGATATACAGGATACTGGTATGGATATAAGTGAAATTCCGATATTTTTTCTTAAAATTTAACATAACATCAATTATTTTTTGAGAGGTTACTATTAGAAATTAAAGGGAAAACGATTGCCTACTCAGCATATAAAAAGAAACGGGAAATATATAAGGAAGAATGTGTTTTAAAAGAAATAGAAAAACTTGAAAAAGAAAATGACATATATTATACTTTAATTGAGCAGAAAAAAAGGAGATATATTTGAACTCTGTAAAAAGACATAATAGAAGGGGCTTTCTAAAGGGAGATAAATATATGAAGGGGACAACATTTCAAGTTATTCTTGCTATTTGGAAAATAGAAATTATGTCAAAAAATATATAAACTTGTTAAACATTTTATCAAAAGAGGTTATGACCCTATCATTTTCAAACGTACTGCATGCTTGGCGGTGGACCCTTTTACAGTTCGCCACTATGCTTTCCTCTTTAATTGTACGATGACCGGACAGGCTGTGGACCCTATGATGACGCCTACCTAAAACCCATTGGGACGGTGGCGTTTGATGTTTGTCCATGATCTTTCTTGTCGTGCCCTTAATGGTGTAGTCTCTTACTGCTCTGGCTTCTGCCAAGTCACTGAGTACCTTCATTGCGGCTTTCTAGGCTATTGTTTTTTTGTATTATATTTACACGAGCATATTTATGTTTTACTTATATTGCCTATTGATTGTGCCTTGTTGGTTAGAGATTAGATCATGGCGGTGATTTCTTTATTTACACTGTCCTGTTTTAATGGGATGACAGTAGGGTAAGTGTGAGGTTTGGTGCATCCTAGAACCGGTTTAAACCCCCAGTGGCCTACTTTGCCACTGACCGTTCCAAGGCGGTAGCACTATTGTCAACCCTTTTGTGTTTTTGATGTCGTTTGCATTTTTTATTAATTTTGCCTTTTCGTTTGTCTGTTTGTGTATTTGTTTTTGTGTTTTGTGGTTGACTGTCGTCCTTGAATGCTGCTTTACCTGTCCGATATGTTCATCCTTCTTTAATATCTAAATGAGGGGCTACTTTGAAAACTCAGGAATAAATGTATACGAAGCGAAAGTAACAATATATATAGATTTAAATGTTTTACTTGAAGACTTTAATATACTAAAAATAAGTGAACATATAAAGCAGTCTGTAGAGGGTTCTATCAATTATACGGAAATGCTTAAGTCATTAAAAAGAATGTCTAACCATACAAGCCCAGGTAACTCTGGATATACGGTCGAATTGTATAAGTTTTCCTGGATCAATATTGGTTATTTTTAGTTAGGACAATAAATTATGCTTATTTAAATGGAGAACTCTCAATAACACAAATTCAAGGAGTTATAACTTACATTCCGAAAGGCAACACAAACAAATTGTATTTGAAAAACTGGAGACCAATCTCTCTTCTAAACGTTTTTTATAATATAGCATCAGCATTCATCGCGTTTAGAATAAAAAATGTGTCATATACTATTATCCATGAAGATCAAACTAGCTGGCTTTTTACCAGGCAGATTTATGGGAACAAATATAATATTACTGTATGACATACTATTTTATGCTGGGAAATACAACATTCCAGGGTTATTACTCTTGATTGACTTCGCGACTGCTTTTGACACGGTATCATGGAATTTCATGACAAAAAAAAATTAATTTTGACCCTTCAAGTATTAATTGGATAAACATGTTTTACCACGATATAAAGTCAGGTGTTACTGTTAATGGGCATATGCCAGACTGGCTCTATCTACAAAGAAAAAAGGTAGCGACACAAAGTTATGTCCAGAATACAATTTACGTTGGGAAAACTGTACTAGGGGTTAAATTCTCAAAAAACTGAATTCAATGATAAATATAAATTATGACCTTAAAATAGAGGAATTTAAAAGAATACCTGCAAGTTGGTCTAAAAGAATATTTACTCATTTGGAAAAATTGTGGTTCTGAAAAGCTTAAACACTATCGGCAATTAATCTTCGATAATAGGAATCCCCATCCCATCAACTGATAAAAACTTTTCTTAAATATGTTTTATAACATTCTTTGCATTAATGCAAAAGATAAAATAAAACGAACCATTGTAATTGAATTGAATTGAATGTTGTTTAACGGCTCATCAACACAGTATAGGTTATTTAGAGCCGCCCCAGAGAGCGGGGAAGGATACATAGGAATCCGGAAACCTGCCCTACTCTTATTATCGAATAGATTCCTATGGTTCTTTAACGTGCTCGGAGGATAGACCGATACACGGGACCGCCCGGTTTACGTCCCCATCCGACGGACGAGGCTAAGGTAAAGTGTCTTGCCCAAGAACACACCGACGGAACTCAGTGGCACCACGGAGGATTGAACCCGAGGCCTCCGGTTACAAATCCGAACCATTGTAAGTCAAGACAATACGTTTGTGGGGCTAAGAATGATTGATATTGAATAATTTATGTCAGCTTTAAAAACAACTTGGATTCGCAGAATTTTAAAGACAGATAATAAATATACACAGTTTGTGAAATTTATACAGAGTACATAATCCCTTTTGGAAAGTAGTTTTCTGTTATAAAAGACTTACTGAACACGTGAAACCGATTTCATGGCATTAATTTCATGCTGTTAATTTATGGCATAATCCAGATATTAAGGTCGGAGGTTCAAGCGTTTTCTAAAGAAGATGGTACGAAGGAGGACTTTTATTAATCAATGACCTTTAAAACACAAATGGAAACCTTTACTCTTACAGAGAATTCGATAATCGACATGACAAAAGGTCAGAAAGGTCTTATTACTGCTATTAGAAACTACTTGGGTAACTTGAATACATCCGATAGTAGTCTAAACCCATTACGCCCTCTTATCCTATCACTAATCCAAAAACATACTAAAAGCTGTAGGTTCATTTATGATCTGTTGATTAAAAACAATATTTACCCCAAGTCATTAATAAAATGGATGAATGAAGTTTCAACCGTACCTAACTGTAATTTCGAAACAATTTACGCAATACCGTTAAAAATAACAAAATATCCAAAATTACTTTGGTTACAACATAGAATCAAACATAGAATTCTGGGAACTAACTATTTACTTACAAAAATGAACAATCTAGATAATAGTATGTGCAGCTTTTGCAATATTTTATCTCAAAGCATCCATAACTTATCTTGAAATTGTGAAGATGTAAAACAGTTTTGGTCATATCTTGTAGAATGCATTAGAAATAAATGTAATATAACTTTGACAATTTGGAAAGAAACAGATATCTTATTTGGAAATAATATATTTGATATCACTTTGAGCAAAATTATCATGCAAGCCAAACTTTTTATATACCAGCAAAAGATATCTTTGAAAAACATATTATAGCTTTATACAAAGTAGAAAAGTAGGTAGCATATACAAATTAAAGTTAACATTTTTGAAGCCATGTGGAGTCGATATAAAGACTTTGGTAAAATAGGACAATACAATAGATGTATAGATTTTTTATTAAACATTTCAAAGTTCAAGGACACCATAACGATCATCATAGTAAAACACTGTTGTCTACTTCTCAGCTTTTTTTTTAAGTTGGTATTTTTTTCTTCTATATATGCTTCAGAAAATGTTTATAGTTTCAAGTCCTTGTTTGCAGTACAGTGTGGACCTACGATGCCATTGCGTTCGGACGCTGTGGTTTCTATAGGACCCTATATTTTATTTTGTATAATTGTTCCCCCCCTCCCCCCACCACCCTCCCCCACCCTTCCCCCAGCCCACCACCGGAAAGAAAAGTAATCCATACATATTCTGAATGGTTGATTATGTCAGTAGCAGGAGTATATAACAAAACAATGTATACAATGAGTGTGTTCATATAATATATTATTGATGCATGTATACAGATAATGGGTAGAATATCAAAACATATTATAGAATGGTGAATATTAGAGAATATTTGGATACGTAATTTATTATTTTTACATACATAAACGTGTGTGCATGTGTATATGTATATGTATATATGTATATAAGAGATATATAAAGGTGCATATTTGTGAATAAATTGATACAAATTTATTAATAATGGTACATTTAAATATACTGACACATGTCAAAACATAAACCACATGATGGCGCACCACCATTTTTGCTTTACAAATATCATTTTTATCCTCCTATAAAGAAAGATAAACATATCGGACAGGGAAAGCAGCATTCAAGGACGACAATTAACCACAACAAGAAATGCAAACGTCATCAAAAACACAAAAGGGTTGACAATAGGGCTACCGCCTTGGAACGGTCAGTGGCAAAAAAGACCACTGAGAGTTTAAACCGGTTCTAGGGTGCACCAAACCTCACACTTACCCTACTGTCATCCCATTAAAACAGGACAGTGTAAATAAAGAAATCACCGCCTTGATCTAATCTCTAACCAATAAGGCAGCATCAATAGGCAATATAAGTAAAACATAAATATGCTCGTGTAAATATAATACAAAAAACAATAGCCTAGAAAGCCGCAATGAAGGTACTCAATGACTTAGCAGAAGCCAGAGCAACAAGAGAATAAACCATTTAGGTCAAGACAGGAAAGATCATAGACAAATATCAAACGCCACCGTCCCAATGCGCTTTAGGTAGGCGTCATCATAGTGTCCACAGCCTGTCCGGTCATCGTACAATTAAAGAGGAAATCATAGTGGCGAACTGTAAAAGGGTACACCACCAAGCATGCAGTACGTTGCAAAATGATAACCTCTTTTGATAAACTTTTTTAACAAGTTAAAAAAAGATAGTATGAAAGTGATCATGACCAAGAATCTTACAAAGTTTATAAATCACATCACCATAGAAGTCAGGTTGTGATAGTCCTTGTCGAAGAAGAACCTGCCTTTTGGGTAACTTTGGGTAAACTATTACATTACGTTACATAGAAAAACCTCTAAAATGATATTTTGCACATAGCATAAGCGTATGGTTCTCTAAATAGTGAGGTATAAACGTTTAAAACAGAAGTCACCGTTTTACATAGAGTTATATTAGTAAATTGCTGTTGTATAAATTAACTTGTGAGCACTTTGAGGCGAGGCCCTTGGGCATCTTGTTTATGAATTTTATAAAATCACGTCAGAGTTAGGTTTAAGAACAGCATTGTTTATAAAGAATGGGAGTTTTGATGATGTATTACATTATAAAGACCTAAATTGATTAAAACTGTTGAAACTATTATCGTAAATAAATGTCTATTTTAAGGAAGTTTACAAGTCAAATATTTAATAAACCCATCCAATACAATCAGGAA